>APFE031753058.1:157934-185914 GCA_000404065.3 Pinus taeda
CCCTTCCGCAACTAGTATTAAGGAAAACCTCTAAGCAGTAGCAGCCACCATGGTTGGGAATTTTCCGATAAATTCTAAAACAAATAACCTGAATAGAGAACAATGCTCTGCTTTTCTCCAGGATCTTAACACAGGGAAGCTATAAACAATTTATTTTCTGAGAACAGAGTATTACACACACCCAAAAAAGCTTTGTATTCATTAATCATAGACAATTGCTGTTACAAAAATATTCTTCCTCTATCTGAGGGATTACACCAAGAACATTTCAACAAAAAAAAATTACTTTGTCTCCTTCTGAAAATATTTACACTGCTGTGTGTAAATTTTTCATTTACATTTACTGCTGTAAAAAAAATTCTTACATATGTTGGAGCGCATTACATTTCATTTTCGACCAACAAAAAAAATTCCTTTCAACAAAAAAGACTTGATATATTTATGTTGTTGCGTATTGCATATTCCCCTTCGTTTTTCCAACGAGCAACACTGATGTGTGTATGTTTTTCTATGCACTCTGCTTCCCTTACATTACAATGCATATACAATCCATTGACTTTTGTTTTACCTATGCACTAAGACAAAACACCCGTGAGAATTAAAAATTATAAAATTAAGTTCTACCTACATTTACTCACCACAGTAAATTCATTAAATTTTTAGCATCGCGATACATTCCTTTTATAATTAACTCTGTTATATGGTTGTTACGTAGGTCAAAATGAAACTTCACGCAATGTCCAAATGGTGCAGGTCTGTGGCTGTACATCAACTGTTGATCTACCCTCAAAACATCGGACGACTGTGGTCAATATTGGAAGGCCCATTTCTGCTGAAGTTTACGCTCCGATAAAAAGTGGTTTTACAAAATTTACTGAGGACACGCGTCAAAAAGTGATTGTATCGGGGGTGTTTGAGAGAATACCACTTCCTCAGCAAAAGCGGTCTGATGGAAGACTGGTGGTTTTGCTGAATTAAATGAGCGCAGTACAACAATTTGAAATTAATATTTCAACACTCCCCTTTAATTTCAACTGCTGGGTGATCAGTCATACCCAAACATTTCCTCAAAAATTCGAAACTTTTCTGGCCCAATGGCTTGGTTAGAATGTCTGCAACCTGCTCTTGAGTCCTAAAATGTTTTAAAATAATTTCTCCATTGTTCACCAATTCCCTGATGCAGTGAAACTTTGTGTTAATGTGTTTTGTTCTCTTATGAAACACAGAATTCTTGGATAATGCAATAGCGGAGCTATTGTCACAAAAAATCACAGTTGCTTGTGGTTGTTCTTGGCATAAGCTCCTTAACATCCTTCTCATCGAAACTGCTTGACATGTTGCTGCTGTAGTTGCCACATATTCAGCCTCTGCTGTAGACAACGCTACAATAGGCTGTTTCTTAGAAGTCCATGAAATAGCTCCTGAACCCATGTGAAAAATATAATGGGATGTGCTTTTCCGATCATCTACACTTCCAGCCCAATCACTATCAGTGTATCCAATTAAATCTGAACATTCTGAAGTAGTATATAAAATACCAAATTGTTTAATACCTTTAACATACCTCAGAATTCTTTTTGCTGCCTGCCAATGTGCTTCTTTTGGCCTCTTCATGAATCTGGAAATTAAACTAACAACAAACATTATATCTGGCCTAGTTGTAGTCAAATACGTTAGGCTGCCAACTATGCTTTTATACAAGCTAGGATCAAAATCCTTGTTGTTGTCATCTTTGCTGAGTTTTAATCCCATCACTATGGAAGTGATTGTTGCCTTGCTATCCTGCATATTAAATCTTTCCAATACTTCATTTACATATTTTGCTTGTGTGATAAAAATTCCATTTTCACTTTGTTTTACTTCTATTCCTAAGAAGTATCTCAGCAAACCCATGTCAGTCATTTCAAATTCATCTTTCATGACTACTTTGAAATTCTCAATAAGATAATCATCATTACCTGTGAAAATAACATCATCAACATATAACACAACAAGTAGAATTTTACCATCCTTTTCTTTGATGTAGAGGGTGGGTTCTCCCTCACACATTTCAAATCCATTTTCCAGTAGATAGGAATCTATCCTACTGTACCACACTCTTGTGCTTGCTTCAGCCCATAAAGAGCTTTCTTCAATCTCCACACTTTGTGCTCTTGGCCTTTCTTTTCATAGCCTGGAGGTTGTTCAATGTAAACCTCTTCCATTAACACTCCATTTAGGAATGCTAACTTCACGTCCATTTGGTAAACTTTCCACTTGTTTTGTGCTGCTATGGATAGCACTGCTCTCATGGTTTCCATTCTAGCAACCGGTGCGAAAGTTCCCTCATAGTCTCTTCCATACTGTTGCTTATATCCTTTGATAACCAGCCTTGCCTTGTGTCTTTCTATTTTGCCTTCAGTATTACTCTTGGTCTTGTAGACCCATTTAACTCCAATGACTTCTTTTCCTTTTGGTAGTTCAACTAAATCCCATGTATTGTTTCTTTTTATGGCATTGATTTCCTCATCCATAGCTTCTATCCATTTCCTATCCTTAATTGCTTCTTCGAAATGAATAGGGTCATCAACATGACAATATAAAGCAAATAAAGAGTTCATACCTTCATCATAAATGTCACTTAAATTTCTGAACTTCTTACCTCTTTCATTTGGTGTGCAAGTGCTTGAAGATGTACTTGCATTTCTTCCTTGTGGTGTGCTTCAAGAAGCACTTTCATTTCTCTTCAAGGGTGTCGCTTGCTGCCCTTGTGTTGGCACTGCTGTTTGGGGATCTATTTCAGCCATCTCCTCATCATCTTCATCATTAGACAAATAGTTTTTAACATTCACTGTTTTCTCTATGCTTCCATCCCAAGCTTCCTCCTCAATGAACTGAACATCTCTGCTCACAAAAAACTTCTTGGTAGATGGGATGTACAACTTGTAAGCTTTGGATTCCTCACTGTATCCAATGAAAATACATTTCTCCCCTTTGTTGTCTAACTTCCTCCTTAGCTTATTTGGAATGTGTGCATAAGCCACACATCCAAAAACTTTCATGTGGGTGACTCCTTGTTTTCTCCCACTCCATGCTTCTTCCGACACTCTGTTCATCACTGCTTTTGTAGGACACCTATTCAAAATATATACTACACAGTGTATAGCTTCAGCCCAACAATCATTTGGCAAATGATTTGCCTTCAACATGCTCCTCGCCATATCCATGAAGGTCCTATTCTTCCTTTCAGCAACTCCATTTTGCTGCGGGGTGTACCTAGTGGTAAATTGCTTATGAATTCCATTTTCTCTACTAAACCGTAGGAATTATTTGGAGATATACTCACCTCCTCTATCAGTTCTTAGAACTTTGATATGCAACCCACTTTGGTTTTCTACAAGTGCTTTGAAATTTTGAAATTTTGAAAACACTTCACTTTTGTTCTTCATGAAATAAACCAATGTTTTTCTAGTAAGATTATCAATGAATGTTAGAAAATATTGGCTACCTACAAGTGATGGAGTTTGTATTGGTCCACATACATCTGAGTGAACAATCTCTAAGGGTGCTTTTGCCCTTATGCTTTTCCCTGATGGAAAACTTTCTCTGTGTTGTTTCCCCAAGATACAACCTTCACAAAGGCTGTCCGGTTTCTCTATCAATGGTAATCCTCTTACCATTCCTTTTCTACTCAACAAGTTAAGACCTCTAAAGTTGAGATGTCCAAATCTCAAGTTCCACAACCAATTTTCATCTTTTGGTACGCTTTGGAAAGCCTCGTGTCATTGCTGCTATTACTTCCTTATTTTTCAAATCTGTCTTTATTCTAAGAGGGAACATCCTGTTCCTTGTCATCTTCACTCCAACAATACATCTTTTGCTGGGTGCTCTATCCATGATGGTGCATACATCATTCACAAAGAAAACATTGTACCCCTTTTGAACAAGCTGACCAATACTCAAGAGGTTACATTTCATTCCAAGAACATAATAGACATCTGCTATGGTTTTCTTTTCACCTTTCTTTGTAAATATTTTTACTTCTCCTTTTCCCATAACAGAAATTTTACTATTAGTCCCAAGTGTGACTTGTGATTTCACATTTTGATCTAAAGCAGAAAACAGGGCTATGTTTCCTGTCATATGGTTGCTACAACCAGAGTCTAGAAACCATATGTCATCACTGTTTGTTTCAGCCATGTTACAAGCTAAAAGCACATTATCTTGGCTTATATTTTCTCTAGTGATATTTGCACTAGATCTATTATTCATATCATGTTGTTTCTTCCTACATTCATTGGCATAATGCCCATATCTTTTACAATAATAACATTGGACATTGGATTTTTCATACCTTTGTCCTTGAGCATGATGTTGTACACTTTGTTGATTGTTGCCTTGGCCTTGGTTCTGATTTGGATTGCTGCCTCTTCCTTTAGAATTTGTTGAACTGTTTCTTCCACCTCTGTTTTGGCTTCTGCCTCTTCCTCTCTTGTTTCCTCTACCTTGACCTCTTCCTCTTCCAAAAGACATCTGGGTCTTGAAGGCTTGCTCTAGAGATGAGTTTTCATTTCTACTCAACCTCTGCTCATGTGTTATCAGTGATCCATGTAGCTCATCAACTGAGAAGTTTGAGAGATCCTTTGTCTCTTCTATGGTGGTGACAATCACATCAAACTTTGAGGGTAGGATCCTCAATAGTTTCTCTGCAATCCTCCTTTCTTCAAGAATCTCTCCATGAGTCCTTATCTGTGTGACCAGACCAATTACATGTGTGAAGAATGAGTCAATATTGTTTGACTCCTTCATGGACAGATTCTCAAAATCTCTCCTGAGCAACTGTAGTTTTGTTGTCTTCACTTTTTCCATGCCTTGATAGGCTGTGTTGAGAGTTTTCCATGCTTCTTTGGATGTCTTGGCTGCTGCTATCCTTGGAAACACACTCTCATGCATTGCTTGATATAAAAATACAAGAGCGTTGGAATCCTTATTCCTATTTCTCTTCAATAAATCTTTCTTTGCCTGAGCTAATTTGTTAAACTCATTTTCATCTGTTGGTTCTTCAAACCCATATTCAACAAGTTCCCATAAATCTTGTGAGGCAAACAGGGATCTCATGGTTATTGCCCAATAGTCATAGTTTTTCCCATTAAATTGTGGGAGTTGAGTATTAAACATACCCATGCTAGTGCTTGTGCTGTCCATTCTTGCACTCTAAACTATGCTCCTAATACTTGACTGTGTATTTAAAGTAACTCATTGTTTCTTCAACAGCAACACAAAAATTAACTTGAGAAATACTTGGATCCTTTCTTGAGACTTCACTCTGCTGGCAATCTGTTGCAACAATAAATCCTTCCTTCAGCTTCTTTGACACCGTCAAAGAGCCTGGACAAGACAAGCTTTGATACCACTGTTGGGAATTTTCTGGTAACTTCCAAAAAAAATAACCTGAACAGAGAACAACACATGGAAGCTATAAAAAAATTATTTTCTCAGAACAGATTATTACACACACCCACAAAAGCTTTGTATTCAATAATCAAAGACAACTGTTGTTACAAAAATATTCTTCCTCTGTCTGAGGGATTACACCAAGAACATTTCAACAAAAAAATTATTGTCTATTTTTGAAAAGATTTATATTGCTCTGTGTAAATTTTTCATTTACATTTACTACTGTAAATAAATAAATAAAAATTACATGGATTTACTGCTGTAAAATGCCTCTTTTCATTGTTGCTGCTAGTTTTACATAACATTGCTGTCAATGGAAAAATTTCCACGCTGGCCCTGTTGTTTTTTCGCATTGTTGTGCGTTTCTCATTCCATTACGAAAGTCAACTAACTACATTCACACTGCTGTGTGTGTTTCACTTGCACGTTGTTGTGCATTCCCTTGTTGTTTTTCACTGAACAACAACAACTACAAAAAAAATGACACACTAGCTTTTCTAATTTTTTTACATATTACATTACGTATATTTTTTTAAAAAGAATGACCATACCTTTCATTTAATTTTCCATACCTCCGTGCATATAAAAAAAATTAAAATTGAAACATTTCACCTATAATCTATGATTACTTCACTGCAGTAAACGGCGGTCAAAACAAAACTTCAATGAATGTGCAAATAGTGCACGTCTGTCGTTGTACATCAACCATTGATCTGCCCTTAAAAATCGCACGGCTGTGGTCAATATTGGAAGGCCCATTTCTGCTGAAGTTTACGCTCCGACAAAAAGTTGTTTTGCAAAACGTACAGAGGACACGCGTCAAAAAGTGATTGTATCGGATGCGTTTGAGAGAATACCACTTCCTCAACAAAATTGGTCCAATAAAAGACTGGTGATTTTGATTAATTAAATGCACGCAGTACAGCTGTTTGAAATTAATATTTCAACACGCACTGCGAATAATAGCAACAACAAAGGGTTTGAAAAAATATTTCCTCTACTACAATGAATCTCTACTACAATGAATGGAGGCTTCCAAGGAGCACTGCTTCAGGAGACGCGGGGATAATTTGCAAAATGCATTGAGTTTCAGGTGAAGAAGGCCAATGATGCCAAAGTCGTTACATCTCAGTTATCGTGTCGGCCTTTACTCGAGTGGTCAAATTTTTTCAAATTGTGGGAATAGAACCTCTTACATCCATTTGAAGGCCAACGACAAACACTCGGAAAAAAGGCAAGAGCAAGTCTGATTAGATGTGACCTTGGACAGAAAAAGAAGGTCAGCTCTGAATTTCTGGTCGGAGTTAACATCCCCGTGATTAATTACAATAAATTTTAGTGGCTTAAAAAAAAATGTCCTGCGTAAACGGAAGACTCATACATTATTTATATATATATATCCACGTGATAAAATACAACTTTTCAATGGCCATGTAAACAATCCACCTGAGCAATTCATTGAAAAAAATAATTAATAGTGTATTTTTTTTTGTAAATTGGGTATCTTGGGTTTAAGATGAATGCCATTTATTTGAACACTCTTATTTGCTAGTAATGAATAATTGATTGTGTGGAAATGCACAATTTGGAAAATACGGTCAATTTTGAATATATTTAAACTAAAATATTTATATGAATAATTATGGGACTTGGTGTTTTTTAATTAGTAATATAAGGTTTATTTGTTTCCATTTGAAAATTTTAATATTTATATTAAAAAAATTATGATTTTAATTGAGTTTGTTAGGAAAGAATTTATTTTCTTTTAAATTGTTAAATAAAAAATGCGCACATTTTAATATATAATTTTCACAGTGTCATACAATCTCAAAACAAGATTGTGATTTTTTGTTATTTAAAATAAAATTTGAATGCATAAATAGATTTAACACTAAAAAATAAAACTCTCTGCAGGTTTTAATTAAAATTAACTAAAAAACCATAAAAAAAGTCATTTAATAGATAAGAAATCATTTAATTAGTAATAATAATCATTTTAACATATATAAATAGACTTTCCTAAATTAATTAATAAAAAAACACATACCTCAATGAAATGGGATATTTTCCTATATTGTATTTGAGTAATGAATTTTTTATTTAATAAATTTGTTTTTATGTAAATATTATTTTTTTGTTACCATGTATATTTTAATACAATGATGATTTCCTTCTTTACTAAAATATTTGTGAGCAAACACCTCTCTAATATGGTAGAGATGTTGTAATTTCTTTTATAACATTTGACTCAAGTTAAAAATAAATAAATTAAATTTTTTAAAAATTACAATATAATAAATTAATAATTAAACCAACTTAGATCCATTTAACTAGGGATCTACCAAGTGGTCAAAAAGATCAAATCTAAAAAGACTCTTATTAAAATATTTGAAAGGAAGATAATTCAACTATAAAAACAATAATTATTTATTATTTTGATATATTTGTTTTGATGTAAACTTAATTTATAAAAAAAAATTAAGTTTCATAATGTTACTTTATTTAACTTAGTCACATTATGCTTAATCCAAATTTGAGTATATTGTAGAGTGCACCTTGCTTTGTTTAGGTACAAAGAAGAGTATACAACTCTTATCTCCCCATAATTTTAAAAAGTAAATATTTTTTTTAATCCCTAACCTATTAAAACTAGATAAAGATTAAAAATATAAAGAATCCAAAGCATAAACATGTTTATGAAAAAAATAAATTGAATTCCAACATGATATATTTTTATTGAGTATAGTTAAGGTTGGAGTATTGCATTTTTATGTCAAAATAATCTTAAAAGAATACATTTCTATAATATTGGAGGCCCCACTACACCACATATTGGAGAATGAGATGTTTATTATATTTTTTTTGTCCATTTTAATTTCATATACCTAGGTGTCCCACATCTTATCAACCATTTTAAAAATGCAGTAAAATATGTGAAGCATTTAGATTGGAGCATTTTTCTACTATGACATAACATCTTTCCCTTTATGTTCGCAAGATGCATTTAAAAATGAGGAGATTATTTTTCACATATATCCATTCTCCATCTTTATTTGGATTTAAACCATAGCTTCCATGCAACTTGAGACATTTATTTGCTTACATTATCATTGGAATAATGGAATTTAGAAACTTCTAAGCGGTGACATCAGTTTGAAACAACTAATAATTTGTTGTAAAATGAATTTCTCTTATTAGATGCATCTGAAAATTGGATGATGGTGGTATGTTCTTGTGCCCTTTTAGAGTGTCATATATTTATGTTTTGTATCAAATTTTATATTAGATATGTCAAAAAATATCTCCTAATTTGAGTTGAACTTAGATTCATTGAGAATCTAAATATTTTGGTGGTATGATATAAATTGTTGTTTTTAAATGACATTTGAAAGATATGTAATGGATAACCATCAAGTAATCTCTACCTAGAATTGATTGATTATATACTTTCAATAAGAAAAATAAATATTTTTCAAATGGTCAATATTTTTTTATGAAACCTCCACAATTGTAGTTGTCAAAGTATTATAATTTAAATATATTTAATTTTTAGTTGATATGTCTACAAGTTAGATTAAAGGGTATAGTCTCTAAATAATATACCAAGGTTAAACTTAGTTTGAATTTTCAAATAAATTCTTGTCTCAAAAATAAACTAGTTAGTTAGTTAGAGTGAGTTTCTTATGATTTTATTCAATATTACTTTAATACACAATGGTTTTTTGTTTATATATATTACTACAATTTGGTGATAAATAGAAGGAAGGATTTGATCGGAGCATGCTTTTACCACATTTAATACTTATAAGTGTTTGTTCTCTAAGAATGTAATAGTGGACGAAATCATAACATAGTCATATAACATGATGTTAAGATATCTACAATGTCCATTTATTATAATTTTGATCTTTTAATTTTTAAAAGGTTCAAATACTAAGCATTCATCGTTGTTAATATTACAGTATATCTCAGTATCCAAAGAAATGCTAAAATATATAAAGTAAAATGTACCTGATCTCTACACCCACTAGTATATACTAGATTAATTAAATAATAACATAAACCATATTAATTAATCCACTTTTGAGTTGTTATTGACAACAGTCAATAGTTTTACTATGTTGGTCATCTTGTGTGCCCATAAGATATCCTGAGCCATATCTCATAGATACAAATGCTATGCCATGTCCACGGCAAGGACATTTGATTTCAAGTTCCAAAGACTTTATTGTGAGTGTTTTAATATGTTATTTGTGTGTTATGGTCATTTTGTTTTTTTACTTATGATAAATATGTGAAAATTTAACATTATTGAAAGGTAATTTTATACTCAAACATTTATTGGTGGAGGGATTATTGTAAAAACAATACTCTTGAATGCCAAAATTTTAAACAAATTCTTGATAGGAACATAAAAACCCAAAAGATCAAAAAAAAAATGATGGGTAAAGAGAAATCCAAATTCCAACCCTGCTGCAGAACTCCAATTTCACACGCTTCACACACAACCCATTATGTCAGGTTCATTGACACGGAGATATTCCACAAAACTTTGTAGGTTTATCCAAGAGGATCCTCCATCGCTACTTGGTTTCCTTATAACTTCTCTCAAATCTCTACTGTTCCTCCTCATCACTTCACCTTCTTGGCTTACCAGAAGAGTTTTGATAGACCTTGCAATGCCCATTCGCTCTATCAGTCCATCGTCCCTTAATGTAGCTAACCGTAATCCAATCTTCCACTGGTGAACAACAAGCATTCTATGGGTGTACTGATCAACCCACTATGTAAAAACCAACATGGGCACCCCCAAAGTCAGGCTCTCCATTATGGAATTCCATCCCCCATGGGTGAAAAATCCCCCAACAGAAATATGAGATAAAATTGATTATTGGGTCACCCACGGAATCACCAGGCCTTGATTTTTTGTTTTCTCCAGAAAACCCTCTCGTAGAATGCTGCCATTATCATTTGCCTCTGGATCAGAATTCAACATAGCTGGATGGATCACCCAAATGAATGGTTGCCCGCTTTCCAATAAGCCCATAGTTATCTCTTTAACTTGAGCTTTAGATATACGAGCCACACTTCCGAAGGAAATGTAGAGAATAGATGATCTGGGTTGCGAATCCAGCCATTTCTCAGAATCCATTTATTCCCACAGACTTAATGATATGGGATTCATTAATATTTTTTCATGTTTAATCTCATCTTCAAGATAAAATGATGTAATAAACGAACCGAGTGAGCAGATGGGAGTTGTTGTGTTTCGTACTCCATCAATTTCTTCCCTTTCGAGTTTGTACACTGAATTTCCAATAATCCATTCTGTCTCGTCAAGTAAGGGGAGTTGTTTCACAACAATTTGATGCAACGAACAATAAGGGTCTCCTGTCTGCGTCGAAGATAATGGAGAATATTCTAGAATAGGTAGAGTTGGTTCACGTAACCTCAGGATAGGAATTAGTTTCTATTTCTTAGGATGCTGTTCTAACTTCCCTAAAACCATGTTTTCTCTTTGATGTGTAATGTGCATGAACAATGTAGAGTGTTCTACAGAGCCAGACTCTCCTGTTTGAGACTCTCTTTCGTAGAGATGACCAGTGGGTTTTATTTTATTAATACAAACATTTCCATTTTTATCATGGTATCAGAGCGTCAGGGCTGAGGAACCTGTACGCTGGCTGGTGGGGGGTTCTTTGAACCGAGATCATCGTAGTTGTAAGGCGGATAACTACGATGATTCCGAAATCGTCGCTGGTTTTGAGTGTACCTTTGCGACGAGTTTTTTCGTCACAACAAAGACATGTATAGCTGTGACGACGTCGCATAAATGACAAGAACCTCTACGACGATGGTGGAAGCCAATAACAAGGTTGTGGCTACGAGGGGAAGCCAAGAACAAGGGTGTAGTTGTCAAAGAAGTTGCGTGGGGGAAGCCAATAACAAGGTTGTAGCTAACAACAGAAGGTTGTCTGGAGGCTGAGAAGGAAGCCACGGTGATCTGCGGGTGTGCTGCGAGATCAGACAACATTGAAGAACAATGATCTATCTCTGTCATAGATCTGGGGTAAATTTAACATCTTTTACTGTCGATTTTTTTCTTTCTAAATCACCAAGATGAATAACAATATATTTGAAGCATGCATGAACGAGCATAACAAGCTCGATGGTTCCAATTATTCGAATTGGAAGTTCAAGATGCAGACTCTGCTAGAAGCATAGAGTGCTTGGACAATTGTGAATGGGGATGAGCCGAGGCCCGCGGTTAGATCAGCGTTGGTCCCAGATTGGGAGAAACGAGAAAGTAAAGCAAGGACAATGTTAAAGATGTCAGTGAAAGACTGCATTATACCGCATATTAGAGAAGGTAAGTCAGCCAATTAGATCTAGGAAATTTTGAAGGAATTGTATGAGATCAAGAATTCAAATCGTCTTCTATTCCTCAAGAGTAAGATCCTATCCATGAAGATGGAGGAGAATGAAACAATTGCTTCATTCTTAGCAAGGATCAAGGATCTAAAAACCAAATTATCAGACATTGGTCATATAATGGATGATACAAATCTTGTAACCATTACAATGAATGGTGTCACTGATGATTATCAAATGTTCATCACTGGGATAAATGCCAGAGAGAAGATCCCAGATTTTGAAGAGCTGACAGGTATACTGATGTAAGAAGAAGAGAGGAGAGCAATTTTGAAGCCCCAAGGTGCTGATCTTGCATTGATGGCGAGGAAAAACTTCTACAAAGGGAAATGAGGTCCACAACAGCAAAATGGAGCAAGTTCATAGAAACAGACAAATCTGACCCAAGGTATGCACTTGAATAAAAAATACTCTGAAACTAAATGTTTTTATTGCAGAAATTGGGTCATATTGCCAGGGAGTGTAGGAAAAAGAAATATCATGAAGAGCAGTAGAAGTTGAAAAGACATGCAGGTCATCTCGAGAATGGCGATCAGGTGCAGAATTTAAGATTATTCATGGCAGATTGCAATGAAAATGTTGATGCAGACATCTAATATGTAGATTTAGGAGTGTCAACACACGTGACAGGGAATAAGCATTGGCTGGAGGATTTTAATGAGATCAACGAAGGTGCACAGATTTACCTAGGTGATGACAAAAGTCATCAAATCAAAGGATGTGGGAAAGTTTTTGTTATTCTACCTAATGGTAATATTAAACAAATTTATAATGTGATGTATCTTCTTGGCATAACAAAGAACTTGATTTATGTATGAATGATTACAAATCAAGATTTGAAAGTTGAATTTTTAAAATCTAACTGCTACATTAAAGATTTGCTAGATGATATGAGGACAATTGCTACAAGAGTCAGAACAGGAGGATTGTACAAGTTGGATGTGAGACCTGCATCGGTTTGAGCATTGACAACAATGAGTCTGACTATAGAAGAGCTTTGGCATCATAGATTCAACCACATTAACTACAATGATTTGTTGTTATTACAAAGGAAGGAAATGGTAAGAGATCTTCCTATGTTAGAGCAAGTACATAATGATTGTGATGCCTGTACTTTAGGAAAAATGCATAAAGAATTCCCTATTAGAGTAGAAAAGAAATAGAGGGATATACTAGAATTAGTGAACACAGACCTTTGTGGTCCCATGCAGACAAAATCATTAGGAGGTGCACTGTATTTTCTACTGTTTATTGATGACTATACGAAGTTTTCTTGGATGTATTTCTTAAGTAAGAAGAGTCATACATTCAAATACTTGAAGCAGTTTAAAAATATGATTGAAAGACAAACATGGAAACAGATAAAAAATCTTCATTTCGATCAAGGGGAGAAATACAAGAAGGATGAGCTTATCAGATATTGTAAATATCATGGAATTTTGCAGCAGTTCACAGTACCCCATACTCCACAGCAGAATGGAGTAACAGAAAGAAAGAACAAAACTCTGCTGGAATGTGCTAGAAGTATGCTGAAAGGTAAGAATCTTTCAAATGGTTTTTGGGTTGAAGCAGTGAATACTGCAATTTATTTGAAAAATAGGAGTCTTACAAAAAGTCTTGAGTCTAAAACTCCTTTTGAAGCATTATATGGATATAAGCCTGAAGTAAAACACTTAAGAATATTTGAATGTAAAGCATTTGCCCACATACCAAAGGAAGATAGAAGAAAATTAGACTCAAAAGCCATCAAATGTACTTTTATTTGGTATTGTTCATCATATAAAGCATACAGATTATTTAATCCCTCTACTCACAAGATCTTTGTTATTAGAGATGTTAAATTCCATGAGCAGGATAATGAAGAACCTGATGAGCACTATGATGGACGGGACATTCCGTACTTTAAGGAAGAAGAAACAGAGAATAATCAGGGTCAGCAACAACAACAACAACAACAATAGCAACAACAGCAACAACAGGATGAAATAAATGATGATCGAATAAGGTTTGAAACCACTACCCTATCACTCAGGAGATTAGGTAGGAAAGCTCAAATTCCTGCAAGATATAGGGAAAATGCTTTTATAACTAGTATGATGAATGTGGCTGAACCATCTAGTTATAAAGAAGAAAATGAAAGTAGTGAATGGAAAACAACCATGGAATAGGAATATGATTCAATAATCAGAAATGACACTTCAGAATTGGTTGAACTTCCTAGTGGAAAACAAACCATAGGTTGCAAATGGTTATATAAACTGAAAATTAATGCAGATGGAGCTATAGAAAAACTGAAAGCTAGGTTGGTTGCAAAGGGGTACACACAAAAATAAGGGATAGACTATGAAGAAACCTTCGCCCCTGTAGCTAAATTGAACACTATCAGAATGTTAACGCTTTAGCTACTAAGAAACATTGGATGATGCACCAACTATATGTAAAGTCTGCATTTTTTAATGGAGAACTAAAAGAAGGGGTTTATCTAGAGTAACCGGAAGGGTTTTTCCAGAAAGGAAAAGAACATTTAGTCTGTAGATTGAAAAAAACACTTTATGGACTAAAACAAGCTCCCACATCATGGTATGAGAAAATTGATTCATTTTTCTACAAGTTGGCTATAATAGAAGTAAGAATGACCCTAATCTTTACAGCATGAAAGACAAACAAGGGTGCGTAGTGTTGATTTCATTATATGTAGATGATTTGATAATTACAGGTGATGCTACATATCTAATTGATGAAATAAAGCAACAGATGTCATAGATGTTTGAGATGAAGCACCTTAGTGAACTCAGATACTGTTTAGGTCTTGAAATCTGGAGAGATTCAGGTCAAACATTTATGTCTCAAGCAAAGTATGTCAAAGGCATGTTAGAAAAGTTTAGAATGGACCAGTCTAAGCCAACACCGGTACCATTGCAACAGAACATCAAATTGCAGTGTGAGGATGGCTCAAAAGCGGCGGATGCAACACTTTACAGGCAGCTGGTTGGGAGTCTAATCTACCGAACCACCACGAGACTTGATTTGGCTTATGCAGTCAGTGTCCTAAGTCAATTTATGTCTAAGCCACTTGAAAGCCACTCGAATGCAGCGAAGAGTGTTTTGAGGTATCTACAAGGTACTGTAGATTATGGAATTATTTGCATTGACTCTTCTGATGTTAGACTGGCAGGATTTGCAAATTCAGATTGGTCAAGAAGTGTAGATGATCGCAGATCTATAACAGATTATGCATTCAGTCTTGGATCCAGGGCGATCACATGGAGCAACAAGAAGCAGAACACAGTCTCCTTGTCCTCAGTGGAAGTAGAGTATCAATCCATGTGTGCAGCAACATGTGAAGCAGTTTGGTTGCAGAAACTTCTCCAGGATGTTGGGGAAGAACAGACAGTCGCAATAACAATCAAATGCGACAATTAGAGTTCAATCAAGCTGTCCAATAATCCGGTGTTTCACAAAAACACTAAACATATTGATACTCAATTTCACTTTGTCAGGGAGAAAGTGCAATCGAAAGAAATTCATCTGGAATATTGTAATACATGTGATAATTTTGCGGAAATTTTCACTAAGCCTCTTGGAAAAGTTAAGTTTCAAATGTGTAGGGAGATGTTAGGGATATATGTGAACCCATTCTCCATTAAGGGGGAGTGTTGAAGATAATAAACAATATCCTAAAATAAGTTGAGTTGGTTCACGTAACCTCAAGATAGGAATTAGTTTCTATTTCTTAGGATGTTGTTCTAACTTCGCTAAAACTATGTTTTCAATTTAATGTGTAATGTGCATGGACAATGTAGAGTGTTCTGCAGAGCCACACTCTCCTCGTTCAGACTCTCTTTCGTAGAGCTAACCAGTGGGTTTTATTTTATTAATACAAACATTGCCATTTTTATCAATCTGGATATCTGATGGCAGATCTTCCGGCTGCAACTGAGGAAGTCCGAGAATGTAATCCATTATATCCTTCGGATCTATAAAAAGAAAGTATTCATCATTATTTTATTTTACTTTGTTGTATTATTTATCTCAAAACACTGATTTTTTAGAGTTTGTGATGGATTTTTTTTTGTTATAATGGATAAAAAGATTGTAGTCAAATCTTGATTTGTGTTGTTTAAACTATTTTTTAATATATATATAAATTTGGCTCTCTCAAAAATCTATTGAGGACTTCCATTGATTTTTTTTACTATCGTTAAAAACCCTCAAAAACCCAATGAGACTTCAAAAATTTCTTGGAGATTTAGATTGGTTTTTTTAATTGTATATATAAGTCTCCCAGTCTAAAAACCCTCAAAAAACCATGAGACTTCGGTTGTGAAAACTTCACACATTAAACTAGTGATTTCAATAAATTCTTGCTAAATACTAAACAAATTAAATCAGAAAATAAACCAGAAAACTTTTAAAAAATAACACTCAAAAACTAACCTAATCCAAAACCATAAAAAAAAAACAAAAACAAAAACACCTGTACCTTTCTTTTTTAGGTGCAAAATGTCCGTTGGATATAATCATGGAGAGATTCCTTAGATGGCATAAACACTCACAGACTGCGACCAGAATGCGACGAAAGGAACCTTAAATTTCTTGGCGACAAGAAACGTCCAATTAACATAGGAGCTGCCGATAATACAGGAGAACTGGGGCTTCCCAGTTTCTGTATCGAGGTGGCTTTGTATCAGATGTTCGGCATGATCTCTCATTTTGTTCCGAACACATCTGTGATATTCCGAAGAATTGGCCTCTCGATCAAAATCTAGCGGTAGGCCATCTATAACCTGTGCGAAACGAATGTTTGAAATCGGACCAACTGAAATCCCTTCGTGATGACTGTGGCTTTCATCATTTTGGAATGATTGGATTCAGTGTTCATGAATGTGACAAGAATGCCTCTGGAGGAGAGCATCTCAGAGAGTCGTATCAAGGGAGTTATGTGGCCCTGAACTGGGTATGGTATAACCAAAACATGGGGAGCCATAGCAAGCAGGAGACGAATATTAGCTCTTTACCCGGGCAATTAGAACAGGCAATGCCGCATTTATCTGTAGTTCCTTCTGACGAAGTGTTATATAGAGTGGTTCATAGGTAGTAGAGAAATTAATAAAATGTTCAGTCTCCATTTGGTCATTTGTTCAAACCTTGTGGAAACCTTCAGAATCAGTCGATTCGTGAAAAATTAAAACTAAATCACTCGTACGGTTCATTAAAGGAAGAGAGTGATTCAAAGGTGGGGAGTCGCCGGAGACAGGGGCGGTGTTTAACTCCATATAATAGCACCCGGTGATGAGAGAGAAAAGAATCGCAATGGGTGTTATATGGTGTTAAACACCGCTCATGTCTAGTGTTTATAATGTTTTTATGTTCACACAAATAAGAGTTGTCAAAAATAGGTGAACAATGCACTTGCAATGAAAAAATTATAACAAAATCTGAAAAAGAAATATTTATATATGAAATATTGAGCTCAAAACTAAAAAAATAAAAAAATTATTGTTTACTTTAATTTAATCATACTCGGCAATGGGCATGGTAAAGCATGCACGGTATCTCCATGACCTGTAAAAGGCATCTCCGTGACTGACTCTTCGACAGTGAAAGGATCGTGGTGTTTGACCCAAGAAAAGATACAGTGAATGTAGAAAGAAAAGATACAGTGAATGTAGAAAGAAGACACAAAATCAGAGCTGGAATTTTATCATGAGATTTGAAATTCAAATATAATTAAAAATCTGTCTCTATTATTATTAATATTTTAATGTGGAGAAGATATTATTGATTTAATACATGTTAATGTTTTTCGCTCATGTTTTAGAGTTATAAACAATATATACATAAGCATGATAATATTATAAAATTGATGAAATATGAAAAGGAAAAATTGATTTAAAAAAATTATATCATTTTTATTATAAAAAATAGCTAAAGTAGAAAAATTATGTTATTACTCCTTGCTCTCAGAAAAATTATGTTATTAGTCCCTGCTCTCAAACGGTCAGTAGGGACTTCTGTAATCGATATACATTGGAATCAGTGCCGTGTGAAGGGATTACAAATGTTCTAATCAAAGTTTGGGGTATATGTTATATTTACTTTTTGCTAAACTTATTCAACACTAACACAAATTTGTATTAGCCAATGAACGGTTTGAAAAATTAGAGATCTTATTTAGCCTCTTCGAAAGGCAGAGAGGCATATACCAACTTTGTATTAAAGAAAGTAGCGTTGAGCCATTTTTTCTAATGTTAATATTACTTCTAATATTAATGTAAAACATAAATTGTTGTGAGCTCTTACATGTAACCCAATGTCTCATGGCAGGTTGGGATGTGTCTCACTGCATGTTAGGCATCGTAGTGTCTCATGGCATGTTAGTCATCTGCCATGGCTACCAATTCAACTCTATCTTCGCTCTCGACACAATTCTGAACCACTCAGAAGAGCTCCTCTATTTTCGCTCGGAATAACTCTGAACAAGTTAGGAGGGTTAAGCGTTGAGCACTGGCCAGGAAGGTTGGGCGTTGAGGACCAGTAACAACAATAGCAAGGGTGACTGAATTTATCTATCTCCATTGTAATCTCCTACACTCTCATATTTCTAGTCCAAAACCGCAACTTTTTATAGCTTGTTCAAGAGCTTGTAGCAAAGGTAGCTTACCTTTGCGTAGCTCCAAATCCATCCAAGATAGAGCCCCAAGTTCCAGGGCAACATGGGGTGAGATCTTTGCAAAGAGACACGTAAGGCTTGGAAGTGCTATTTATCACGCTCTAGGAGATATCTACACTCTTCAAACTTTCATAGGCCTTTGCAGGAATTGAACGTGGACTGTCGTGGAAGCTGAGCTACATGTTTAGCATTGCGACCCTGCCCAACCATTTCCACGCTTCCCCGAGCACAACGACGCTCACGCACTGCACCCCACTTTTTTTGTGCCCCACGTTTTCTCTGCATTTAGGAGACAAGGGGATTCCATGCGCCATGTTCAGAGGCGGGGGGGGGGGGACTCTTCTTTGGCTTGAAACTTTTTTTTCGGTAGGGGTTTCGTTCAAAAGTTATTTTTTTGTTAGATCTAAAACTTTTGTGATCCATAATTTAGAAAACAGTCTTTCAGATTAATCACATTGTAAGGATTGGGTCGACGTTTCCAACCAACTAATGTGGTTCATCCTAAGGACAAGGTGAGAAATCAATCGATCTCAAAGAATAAATAGCATGGATGCATCATTGTATAGTGTTAGCCATTCAGAATTAGTCGTTCAACAATGACAAATTTTGAATGGCAAACATTGTACAATGATGCATCCATGCTATTTATTCTCTCAGATCGATTGATTTCTCACATTGTCCTGAGGATGAAACACATTAGTTGGCTCAAAACGTCAACCCAATCCTTATAATGTGATTAATCCAAAAGACTATTTTCCAAGTTATTTTCTTTTTTGGCTTTGATGTCGATGACACTGCCTATGAAAGCAAGGGCTTCAGCTTTGACATGGAAACCTTTCCTTTTCACAAGGAGGGCCTTGACAGAGCGGGTCAATGTGGCCATCGTAGGGAAGGTGTAATATACCTAGGGGGGCTAATAATGGGTACAAAGGGAGGTACCCAAGGGAATAATGTAATAATGGGATGGGCCATAGTAATAAATAAGGTGGTTAACCCATATCAGGTAAGGGACCACAAGTAGTTAGCAATAATGTAATAAGCCCATGGTATTAGATAGATGGTATTGAGGGAACCATGGTAATGATCCATGGTATTGTATGTATGAAGCCTATATAGAGGCTAGAGACTCCCTATTGAGAGATGTCAAGGATTATTGTATGAATAGGCATATGGCTTGTGGAGTGTTTTCCTTCCTTAAGGAGTGAATCTATGGTGTTGCCCTACCTTAAGGGTTTCATTAATAAAGTGAAGCATTTCTATCTATATTCAGATCTTGTTATTTCTTGGGTACCTCCCTTTGTACCCCATATTATCCCTAGGTATACTATATAAGGCTTTTGGTCAGAAGCACGATGTGTGTGAGGAAACATTTCTCGGTTGTTAACAACATTCCATGAAGCGCATAGGTTAGAACACCACATTTGCAAAACGTGAAATTTCAAAACCCCTGCCCGTTCGTGTTTCTGAAATGTAACAACCCCTCCCGTTGTTTTCTTCTTTGCAATGCTCTATACTCGGTGGTTGCTTCCATGGACCTGCACCTTCAACCACTGAGCTCATTGACAACAACACGCTCTCACAACATCCACATAGCATCCAAGCACACTTTCATTTCTTTCATTAGTTCTTTGAACTATGTTTTTTTCCCGTAACAATGAATTATGTTATCTTATGTCAACCCCAAGGAATGATAATCATTAAATATTATTAAAGAGGTCTAGCATTATTGGAAAAATTTGTTATGAGATGGCTATATATTGTTGTAGTTGTGAATTGTGTCAACACTCGTGTTACAGTAGGCCCAACTTTCCATGCAACAAGATCTTGTTCAATCTACATGATCCAGGTGGATATTGGTGGCCACTCGTCAATTCCACTTGGACCCCCACCATTGTTTCTTTCAGTTTTTCAATTTCCTTATTTGTAGCACAATTTACTATTTTTGGCAGTTTTTCAAGTTGTGAACTTCCGGAGCCATTTTGAGGCCCTAAACGACGTTTTTTGGGAACACTGGGAGAAACATGGGTCCATGGATCGATGTTTCTCTTCCAAAAGTTTTAGTCCTCAAATAGATCTTTCTAACGAGGTATTGTGCACGTCAAATGGAGATCATATGCCAAAGTTACGATCCCATGAAGTGGATGTACCAATTTACCCAAAACGGGGCCCATAGTTTGGCGATTCATCTCCTAGGGTTAGGGTTTTGGATGTTTAGGGTTTTCCATTTGTTACATAGTAATTTGTCACTGCCTTCACTCCCAGTCCTTCTACTGTGTCATGTGTCCAAGTAAAACATGTTTATACTAAACAAATGCTCTCTTATGGTGCCAATTGACCCACTTTTCCTAAGTTATCTACCTCATTGCGAGAATGGACTTAATATACGCGATGAACGACGGTCGTAAACAATCTAGCCACGCTTCTAGTGCGGGAGTACATCTATTTCCTGTGATGGTCGGATTCCATGCTCCGACACGAGTCTATTTCAGTGCTGAAGCTTAGTTATAAACTCGCGATGATCCAGATTGGGTGAATTCGTTCGAACAATCGGCCTTATGGATGTCTCCAGACCTGGTTTTTGGCATAGTTTGTGTCGCCCTTCCTTCTCTGGTAGGGTAGTTCCATCATTTGTGCTACCTTCCATGGGGATAAGCTTTCTCTTCCACCTTTCATGGAGACTCCTCCTATTTAAACACTCACCTTTGATATGATCAGCTAGTTGGTAAATTCTTGGATTGAGTAGTGTTATTAGTGCTTTTGAGTTTGATAGATAGCTGGTGTGGGTGTGACAAGTGTGAGAGTGTTGATAGCTTGTGGATGGTTGTGAAGTGCCCTTAACTTTGTGTAAGAGCTTATGAGTGAGACAAAGACTTTGTATGTTGGGAGATCCATCTTCAAAGAGTGAATTCTTGAGAAATACACTGGTTGGACCCTCTGAAAAGGCTTGCGACGTCAAGACTTTGGTTGTAAGCTTGCTCTTATTTCATTATTAATACAATCAATGATCTTTTTCTATGTATTGTATGTAATTTACTTGATAGCTCTTGGCTTCTTGACTTTGTGAGTAAATAAATCATTGTTGTTTTCTGGTTACGTGCTTTATTGTATTTCCTTTGCATTGTTTCAGGTTGATCACTCATTGAGGAGAAGGAAGCGAAAGCTAGAGCAGCGCAACGGAACTCCATCGACCACTGGTTGAGGTAGGCCTTCAACTATGACTATTTAAGGAAATCTGTTGTCGATCTGTCTTTGTTGTGATTAGACCCACTATAGGGCTAGAGGGGTTACCTATGTCCATTAAGGGAACACTTTCTTGCATCACAAGTTGGCGACTCCACTGGGGAGTCTGTCCTATGTTTTTCTCTTGTTTGCTCTTGTTTTCATTTTGATTTGGTCTATCTTGAAGTTTGGGGATTAACTATCAGTCTTTTGGGTCACCTAGATCAATTTGGGAAATCCCTCTATTGTCTGTTGGATTGACTGGTTTTTGTTTGGGAGGTTTTTGTTCGTTTGTCATTGCTTTTAAAATCATCGTGGAAAATAGTTTAATAGTCACGTTGACGTCGCACTCACTCTTTTGTAAAGTCATGTGCATCGCTGAATACTGTCGCACAGTCGCGACAGCTCCTAAAACCAGTACATCGTGGGAAAGATGTGTACTTCTGCGACGACGTCACTCTGTTGCTACAACTAGTTGCTGATTAGTGCTAGTTGCTTGTGCTGTCCTCGTGACGATTCCTATAGAATTGATTTTTTCAATTCTGCCTCCTAAGTTCACCAGTCCTGTTGATCCCTCGCTTTTTTTCACTTGCTCAGTAGCTTGTTTTTCACTGTTTATGGTTAAGGCACTCTTTTTTTGGCTTTGTTGAATGAATCTTGCATTTTTTGCCTGTGTGACCTAGTTCATTCTTTTAAGTTTTTGAATCAATTGGCTTGGTTGTTGGTTTGCTCAAGGTTTGTTTGCAGCTTTCTTGTTGGTTTGATTGAGCCTTCCTCATTGCTTGTTTCTAGTTGATTTTTAGTGACGATTATTAGACCAATCTTTGGTATTGATTCAATTTCTTTTCATTACCGAACATATATCACAATTGTTTGGATCAACCGGTTTTTTCACACTTGCTTGTTTCTTTTAAATTTAAAACATCAAAATCAAAATACTACATTCATTTAGTGTACAAAAGTGAAAGTGAATTTGCATTTCAAGGTTGCATGTTGGAAAGCGAATGATAAAATCTCTCATTATTAGTATCCATGCACTGTAGGAATTGATGTCTATATACATTTTGTGATTGCATTTTCTTATCTTGGTTTTCTTGGTTTGGGAATGATCTCTCTACTTCATTTAAGTAAAAGGATTTTTCGTTCATTGTAGCTGCATCCTAAGTTTTGTTGTATACATACGGTAAGGCCTAAAAACTGAAACATAATTCAAGGTCAGCTTTAAAATGAGCTGAATAAACCTAACAATGCATTGGAACATAACGCTGATTACTTAGAGGTCTAGGCTAGAGACGTGCTCCGACGTCGTTAAACCTAGTCACTATTACTTTCACTCAAGGTTGGGTGATTCCTCCTTCTGTGACTCAATAGCGGTCTAGTATGGAATTTTGCTCCCATGTACTGTTGAGTATATGTTGGGAGACCACACTAGGTTATCATCCTATATCCTTAGGAAGCCGTGTCTATCGCCTTGCAAATCGTAACGCATCAAACATAGCATTCGGGAAGATTGACTGCCGTACGGAAAGTCCTTGGTTTTCATATGACTGCCAAGGTGTATATGCAGTTTTGCGGGTTGTTTGGTAAACATTTTGCCTAGTTCTCAAGAGTAGTCACTTTCGTTCATTTTCAGACTCCCTAAAAGAAAAGGTCCATCTAAGCACTTGTCACTTCATGCTCATTAAATATTCGAAGGCGACTAGAGTCATCTTTTCATCCTCTTCTCGAATCTTTAAAGATGAAAAGGTCAAGTTTTTTTCCTGTGTCTTAAAATTTATTCGACCACATTTACATTTACCCGGTTAGATCTTGTTTGCGTTTTAGTTTGTGTAGGGTTATTTCTCATTAGTTTTCCTATGATTTTGAATTGAATCATCCTGGCGGAATCACCGATCCTGTCTCCCATTCCAAGTGACCAAGGGTCTCCATCCTCTGTCACCCTCGACGTTCCGGTTGTTAGTGATACTCTCCCTGTCATCTCGAGTATCCAATCACTTAACTCTCGTGCCCCAGAGGACGAGTCTTATGATATCTATTGGAACCCCATTTGGAAGCCCTCTGAATAACATTTCCCCGTTACCCCTCCTAGTGTTTCGGTCTCGATGTCTTCCTTTGACATGGATGAGATGACTCCCATCTCCAGTGAAGAATCCTTTGTGACAGGAAGTGAAATACCTATACCTACGGAAACTTCACCTTTCCATGTTACTTCCCTTGGTGTCATGTTTCCTTTAAGATATAATACTTTGGCATACATCATTGGTTCTATATCTCCCCTTTCGAGTTCCATATGGTCTCGTACTGTCCCTCTGACTTCGGAGCCTTTTACACCCCAGATTTACAATGTGTCCATCACATTTTTTTCGACCATGCCAAACATTTGTGTGGCTTCTTCAACCCCTATTGTCATTGCGGCCACTGCTTCTTCAGTGGTCACTACTATTGCCGGGCCTTTTGTTGGTCCTACCAATAGTGGCCCAACGGTAGGAGTTGTTAATCCCACACTAAGTGCCCCACCTTCTTCTGGTTCCATTCCAGTAGGGGGGGCATATGATCAATATGTACAAGCTCTTCGGAATCCAGATCCTCAAAATCCATTTCATTATTATGATTCTCGGGAGCTCATATCTATTACCCTGGACCTATGCCATCTCAACCCGCGGTTGACGTCACGGTTCCGTTGTCCATTGCTTGGGGTACCACCACTTATCATGGTGGCCAAGCACTGCCTGCAAATGTTCAAGGGCCACCCTATCAAGGTTAGTCATCTTATGGACAACCTTATCCAAGGCAACCTGGAGGCCCACAAGGACAACCCTTCCAGGGACAACCTTCGGCTTTGGTGGTTCTTACTTTACCTATTTCGGGCAACCTTCTGGTAATCCGGGACAACCTTACATTCAACAAGATCAACCCAATGTCCAACAAGGCTATTGTTCTGGGAAAGTCAGTCAGCCTTATGTTTAGCAAGGCCAACCCACTATCCAGCCTAATCAATTGTCTATACAAATTGGTCAGCCTCAAATTCAATCATGCCAACCAACTGTCTAGCCTGCTCATCCATCCGGCCAATCAGGAAAACCCTCAGTTGTGCAAGGAAAACCCACTGCCGAGCAAGCTCAACCTTCTGGGCAAATGGGTCAACCTCAATCTCAACTAGGTCAATCTTCTAGCTAGATGGCTCAACCTCAGTTCTCCTAAGGATATCCGTCTGGGCCTGCTCAACCGGGCACTCAAATGATTGTTGCTTCTCAAGTGCCACCCGGTTTTCAGCCCCAGTCTGGGCTCTAGACCCAATCCGGCCTTCAAATTCAGGTTGGATCCCAATCTCAACCTACTTATCAAACACAGCCTAACTCCCAGGCTCAGTTTGGAGCCCAGCTGCCTTATGGTTTTCAGCAAGCCCAATTTGCCCCATATCAAAATTATCAACAATTGCAGGTAAATCCTTACCAGAATTTCTAGCAACCATATGTTACTCCTGCAGGCCAGGTTGGTAATCAGTGGAATGTTGGGGGGAAAATCCAGGGTCAACCATACAGTTACAGCTATAACCCCTTTGGGAAAAATTCCTAAGGAAAAAGCCCTTATGGGCCGAATCCATCCAGGCAAAACCAATGGGGGCAACAAGTAGCTGGCTGGAACTCTAGTGCTACCTCCTACATGCGACCTCAGATGTCCTTTAACCCTTAGTTACCCTTTTAGCGATGTTGGAATTACCGGATGTGTCCAAACTGACAAATGATCCCATTCTTCATAATCCCTATTGGCCACCAGTTCCAACTAAAATTCCAGGTGATTGTCCCAATTTTGATGGTAAATATGGAGGAGATCCCCAAGCTCATGTCATGACATATCATCTATGGTGCTTGTCAAACTCATGGCTTGATGATTCAATCCAGCTCCGCCTTTTTCAATGGACTCTCACCGGCTCTATTGCTAAATGGTATATTGAGTTAGCTCGCGGATATTTTCAGGGCTTTAACTCGTTAGCTATGGAATTTTTAACTCATTTTCAGTTGCCGATTCGATATGAAACGGGCACACATCTCCTGACATCCTTAAAATAGACTACAGCCACACACATCTCCTGACATCCTTAAAATAGACTACGACCACACACATCTTCGATCATATTCATGAATGGAGACGACGTCGCCATTTGATTAAGCTTTGGATTCCAAATTAGCTTCTGACTAACTGGTTCACAACTTCATTTGTTGGTCTGATAGCCTGGGACATTACTATGGGGGCATGTGTAACTGAAGAGCAAGCTATTGTGCATGCTCAGTACCTTGACTTGGTTTACTCCCAGTCCGGTACGCTATATGATTATTTTCCTCATGCTCTGAGGCCCGGGACTTCCAAAGCTCTACCAACACCATCTGTTGACGATGTCATCAGTTCTGTGAATGTGCCCTCTAAGAAATCTTCTGCGAACCCTGGGAAGCAAAAGTTGAATGCTTCAAATGAAAATACTTCTCAGGTTGTATCCAATGTTGGCAACACTTTCAAGGTTAACGTCATCCAGTCCACCACGGTAGACAAAGAAAGGCTTGAAATGGAAAAAGAAGGGGAGAGGAAAGAATAAGGCTGATCAGCCGAAGCAGGATTCCCCTAAACCTCCACCTGAGGAAGGTGCCAAATGCAAGCCTAAGTATCCTTGCCTTATATGTGACGAGGATCACTATACCAAAGACTGCCCAAGGTGGTCTGAAGTTAGTCGTTTGCTGAAAGGTGCCCGTGGAACTCCTGTCATGCTCAAAGATCCTTTCCCTCACAACAAAGTCAAATGGTGGCTGATCCATCTCAATCCTCTTCTCCCTTTGGTTCTCAGGTATTTATGGCTGGGACGATTCTCGTCCACATTAGTACTCGGGAAAAAGAGTATCTGTCTCCTGCCGGGAAGTAGCATGAGGTCCCCTCTAGTGCTCCTCCATCCAGTTCTGGTCCCGTTCATATTGAGCGACCTAGCACTAAAACGGTAATTCGACGTCCTCCGAAAGGCGTACTTCGGAAATCTTTGTACAACCCTAATGCTCGTGCTACTCAGCACTATAGCATCGTTGAGAACTTAACCCAGGCTCCATCAACTATGTCCGCATTAGAAGTTCTCTAGAGTTTCCCCTCTCAGAGAAAGTCTTTGCTATCGGCCATCGGTGGCATTGACCCAGCCGACTCAAATTTTTTCACTTTTGACCTCGATAGTCATATACCGAGACTGTCTCGCCAAATTGCCTTCCTTATTCAGGTCATCATCAATTCTAAAACAATTCATCATGCCATCATTGATGAAGGCGCTTCTACTTGCATAATGTATGTTGCTTGTTGGAAGGCTATTGGTTCTCCGACTCTGAGCCAAACTCGTATGACCTTGGAAGCCTTTGATGGGAGAGAGTCTTGTCCTTATGGTATAATCCAACACTTTCCCATTACATTGGAAGAGAAGACGGTCGAAGTGGAGGTTGAAGTTGTCGATGCACATTTAACTTACAACCTCCTTTTAGGAAGAAGCTGGACATATGCCATGCGAGTCGTGGCTTCATCTCTATTCTGTGTCATTCGTTTCCCTCATCGGGTGAAGATCGTCATAGTAGACCAGTTGTCTTTCTTCACCTCCTCCTCTGATGGAAAAATACCTTCTGTAGAGCATATCTCTGTTCCTTGTGAGAGTGTGGGTGCTGGACTCTTTAAAGATCCTAACCTTATGGGTGTTTTTTCACTCCCACCTCCCAACATTGCTCCCATTAATATGATTTCTGTTCGCTCTGATCCATGGGTTCTTCCTCCTGCTAATCATATAGAGTCGTGGGGCGATGAGATGTCGTTGAGTCCTGCCGATATCAACTACATCAAAATTGTTTCTCAATCGGCTCCATCCTCCGAATCTGCTCTTTCAAGTGGAGCTCTTGAATCGTATGCTCAACCCCCTCGACTTGGAGATGGCGCTTCTTTAGACCCTTTGTAGGAAATTCTTCCTTCTGATGAAGTGATTATCGAGACCATGTCTTTCGAGGAACCCCCTTGGTCTGATCATCACCATCGTTCCTCGTTTCTCCCTGCCCATCGGGAAATGCTTACTTGTCTTGAGCGATTTTCTTCTTGTCTCCCCTTTCAACCCCTCACTACAACAAATCCTGTGATTAGCATCCTTTTTTACTTCTTTTTTTGCATCTAGAGCCCATTTTTGGTGCTATTTGCATCCATTTATCAAATATGG
>APFE031753058.1:202888-214350 GCA_000404065.3 Pinus taeda
GTGCAAAAATAGAAGCAAAAACTAGTGTAAGACTAGATACAAAACCTGGCGTAAGACTAGATGCAAAAACTGACACAAAATGGATGCAGAAAAAGACGTTAAATTGGAAGAAAAATACAGTGTAAACTTGATGTAAATGATGGCGCAAAAATGGAAGCAAAGAATGACACAAAATAGGAAGCAAAAGACAATGAAAAATAGATGCAAAAAATGACGCAAAAATAGAAGCAAAACCTGTCATAAAATAAGATGCCAATCTTGGTTCAAAATTTGACGCAAAAAATGATGCATAGTTTGGTGCAAAAAATGATGCAAAATCTAGAGTGAAAAAGGATGCAAAATCAGACGCAAAAAAAGGACGCTTTAAAAATTGTACAATAGAGCCAGATTTAGCGCCAGGTTGCTCATCACAATTACAAAAAAAATGCACTAAAATCTGGCGCTAAATCTGGCGCTAATCGCTGGTTTTGTTGTAGTGCCTTTAGACACCTATCCAGATCCATCAAGTGTTTTCTAAAGGGAATATGGGGAACATCAAACAAACTCAACCAATTGACATCTTTGTTAAACCAGGGATTGTCGAGCAAATACATGTTGGAGTAACCTATACTCTGAAGGAGATTCAACTTTATACTGGTCTTTTTCGCGAATTCCATGATGTGTTTGCTTGGTCTTACGAAGAGATGCCCGGCATCAATACTAGCATCGTGGTGCATGAGATACCTACATATACGGATGCCAAACCAATTCAACAACGTATACGCCCTGTGCACCCCTAGAAGGCCGCAACTATTAAAGCGGAAGTTGAAAATCTTCTTAAGGCTGGTTTTATTTGAACCCATCCCACTCACAGATTAGGTCTCTAATATTGTCCCTGTAACTAAAAAACAGGGCACTATCAGGGTATGTGTTGATTACCATGATATTAATCGAGCCTATCCCAAAGATAACTACCCTACACGCTTCATTCACCAGCTCATTGATGAGTGTGCCAAGACTGAAATATACTCATTCATGGACAAATTTTCTAGTTATAACCAGATTAATATTGCGCTTGTAGATCAACACAAGACCACCTTTATCTATTCGTGGGGAACTTTCGCTTATAAAAAGCTCCCCTTCGGTTTAAAAAATGTCGGTACCACCTTCCAACGCACAATGTATTACGCGTTTCATGATATTCAACACATTGTGCAACCTTACCTGGATGAGCTTTTGGCTCATTTAGTGAAACGCCAAGACCATCTGACCCACCTTCGTGAAATTTTTCTCTGTTGTAGACACTATCGTATCCGGTTTAATCCACATAAGTGTGTCTTTTGTGTCGAGTCAGGTAGACTTCTCGGTTTCATCGTCTCCTAAGAGCGTATCCATTTGGATCCTCTTAAAATCGAAGCCATCCTGAATATTCCTCCCCCTGCTTCTTTGCAGCAATTGCTAAGTTTGCAGGGAAAAGTAAAATTTTTATGCCGATTTATTCTGAATTATGCCGAAGTGGCTAAAGGCTATACGTGGTTATTAAAATGCGACACCCCTTTTCTTTGGGATACCACTGCACAAGAGTCATTCGAGTGCCTCAAGGCTCTCCTTGTTTCTGCTTCTTTGTTACATCCCCTTGATTATCACCGGGACTACACTCTTTCTTTAACCGTTGCTGATACCACCATCGGCATGGTTCTAGTTCAAGAGGATGATGATGGTACTGAGCATGTTGTTTATTATCTTAGCCACAATCTACTTGATACGGAAACTTGCTATGCCTATGTCGAGAAGTTGGCATTAGCCCGCCGTTTGTGCCGTCCAACGTTTCCGCCATTATATATTATTGCGTACCACGACGGTGATTTCTGATTGCAACCTAATGACGTACATTTTGTCATGTCAGTTACTGGGGGGAAAATACTCAAAGTGGATTGTCATCCTTCAAGAGTTCGACTTGGAGTTCACCACCGCCAAGTCTAAGAAGTCCCTCATCTTCGTTGAGTTGCTTTGCTCTCTGCCGTCTGTTACCACGCCCTCTTGATTAGAGGATCATATTCTCGATGAAACTTTGTTCTTGATTAGTACCCTCGATCCTTGGTACAAAGATATTATTTTCTATCTTTAGACGTCCTCCTTTCATCCCGATTTGTCCAAGGATGCTTGGCGATGGATTCGCCATCATTCTGAACCTTATCGCATTATTGGGGACACCCTGTACCGACTCGGTGCCGACTCTGTTCTCTGTCGATGTTTAACATTCAAGGAAGTTGAACGAGTTCTAAATGACTGCCATTCTGGCACCTGTGGTGGTCACATGTCCGGGTATGCTACTGCTCAAAAGATTCTCTGTGCTGGTTATCTTTGGCCCTCCATCTTAAAGGATTGCATTCTTACCATCCGCTCTTGTCATGAGTGCCAAATCTACCAACGGAAGATGTGCGTGCCTCCCACTCCATTGCACCCTGTTGTTACCGTCCGCCCTTTTTCCAAATGGGGCATTGATTATATGACCTATAACCCTCCCTCAGCCGAGGGGCATGGGTATATCATCATTTTCATTGATTATTTCACAAAATGGGACGAGGCGATGCATACACTATCCGAGGGCTATCACACAACGGTGCAATTTTTATTCAATCATGTTATTTTACGATTCAGAGTCCCTCGGGCTATCGTCACTGATCACAACAAACACTTCCATAATCATATGATGACTGAGTTAACAACCTAGCTAGGCTTGTGGAATGATAGCTCGACACCGTACTATCCTCAGGCCAATGGTCAAGTGGAAGCCGTCAACAAAGTTTTAGTTATAGTGCTTCAACGCACCATTGGAATGCACAAGTCCAACTGGCATTTGATTTTGTTCTCTGTCTTATGGACCTACCGAACTTCAGTGAAGGATGCCACCGAGTTCACCCTGTTCCAATTGGTTTACGGTCTAGAGGCTACCCTTCCGATTGAGTGGGAGAGCCCTTCTCTGAAATTAGCTGTCAAATTACTCCCCAACACTACTCCTGTAGAAGAATGTTTTCTCTACCTAGAGCGACTAGACGAGACCCATAGACTAGCCTCTCTAGCCATTGAAGCACAGAATAAGAGAGTGAAAACTCACTTCGATCATATTGTCCATCCTCGTTCTTTTGTTGAAGGACATTTAGTCTTGCTTTATGATCAAGAAAATGACAAGCTGGGGGAAGGTAAATTCGAGCCTATGTGGCACGAGCCTTATATTGTAAAATGAGTTTTGCAAAAAGGGGGATATGAGGTGATTGATTATGAAGGGAACTCTCTAGGTAAGCCCTGAAATGGGCTTTATCTAAAAAAATATTATGCATGAACCTCATGCATTCTGATTTGTACATATGTGTGTTTTCAGCTGGTGTGTTGTGTGTGTGTTTCATGTTTGGCTTGGTGTGTGGGCATAATTTCCGCTTATTGTGTCTTTTTGCTTCATGTGCAGATGTCTGGTACACCTTATGTTGGTTTCGCTGATGGTGCCTACTGCAGTACACGCAACCTGTCTTCTGCGGCATGGGTGATCTACGATCCTCACGGTGAATTAGTAGACCTTCAAGGTGTTTTTCTATGTTGTACCACAAACAATGTCACTGAATATAGCGCTATTATTGAATTACTGACCAAGGCTATTAACATCAGCATTCGTTCATTGGTTGTGAATCTGGACTCTCAGCTTGTTTTCCACCAGCTTAATGGGTGTTATTCTGTCAGAGATCATCAGATTTTAAGGTTGTACTTGTTAAATTGTTAGAAAGGAATTTTTATTTTATTACATATGAACACATTCCAAGAAGATTAAACACGTTAACTGATGCATTAACAAACCATGTATTAGACAGACACTTGCGTAACATGTAATCAAAACAACATATAAAAGAATTCAAAACACTATAATGAACCATAGGAATATGTATATGTATGTATAATAATAATATATTATAATATTATATATATATACATAAATAAATATATATTATATATATATATATATATACATATATATATACTAATAATATATATATAATATATATATATATAATATATATAAATAATATAATATATATAATTATTATTAATGTCGTGTGTGCACAAGGCGCTCAAAAAATAAGTGTATATGTCCAAATAGAGTCTGTGTTCTCCGTACATCCGAGACACATGTCTCTCAAAAAATCAGCAGGAAATAAAACCTAGGTGTCTACTGCAGTGGATTATGTTCCCTATAGCACACCACCACTCTTGCGACCCGCCTCAATAGTTGGTGCAACCTGGGTATCACCCCTACTATATGTATCTGGAACTCTATGGGGACCTCCTCGATCCCCATGTAATCAGGGATCCCTGCCGTTAGGCCCTCAAGATTTTGGGCCACTATCTCCACTGAATCGTCGGCTGGGGGAGCCAAGGATAGCTCTTTGATGCCTTGTGGATCCCTCCATGCCTCTGGAGCTAGTCCCATAGGCCTCACTGGTCCCACATCTGCAAATACCATAAAGTACATCATTAGGACATGTTCATGAAAAAATCTAAAAAACATCATAAAAGACAAAATACAAAAATAGTGTGATGAAGTGTTTTACCGCCATCATCCCACTGCTCGCCAGTGGGCAGGCGCATGTTGGGATCTCCACGAAAGTCCATACCAGCATATGGCCAGTCCTCGATGAAGATTTTCTGGTGATATAGCCACTCACGGAATAGTGTCCCCCATGACACTGGTCATCTGCCACCCCCTCGTGGCATAACATGTGCCCATCGTGTGATCCTAGTCTCCCGCGGTCTAGGCACGTCCAAGTCCATATCCTGTAACTGCAGTGTTGGCATCCACTCCAGCATGAGCAGGATCAAGATAGACCTGTAGCCAAATTGTTTCATCTCCCCATGATGACAATTGGTAAGTTGTCTCTTCATGTTGGCCGTCATTGTTTCTGTCTAGTTGAACATGGTCGGATTGAGGCATTCAAGAGCCAACCGGAGTTGGGTCTTTGTTGCCTCGTGTTGGGCTTGGGAGCCCGCTGCCCTCGTCACCATAAATAGAACTGCACGAAGAACCAATTCTTCCACCGTTAGAATTGCCACGTTCCCGCTTTTTGATTTGCATGCCCGTGGGCACACTCATGCCATCAACATCTCTAATGATTCACCCCCAGTTCGTTGGCCCTCTAGAATCGACCTCTCACCACGACGGGACAATTCGGTAAGGAAATATATATCCGTATTGTCGAACTTAATGTCTCTGCCCCGGATAATGAATTTTCTATCTGTTGGGTTCCAGGCATGATTCAACAGCTCTAACAAATCGGGTTGGGCCCGAAGGTGCAGAGTAAGGAAGAATTTTAGCAACCCGCACGCACGTAAATCATTTCGGCACCCAGCATCAACAAAGGCTTCCTCATCGTTGACATCGTGAGTTTGTTCCTACTAAACAAATGCCATGATGCCCTGCATGACAAGAAAAAATGGATTAGAACTGTGTTTGTAAATTTAAATTCATAATTGACGCAAAAAATTAATTTTACGTCACCATTGCGACTTTTTTTAAAACAGTCACGATGGCGCTCATTTCACAGTTCATTTTTCTCACGATCATTGCAAGATTACATCCGATTCTCACGAAGATCCGAAGATGCTATGTGTAAATCACGCTCGGTCATCGTGGACCCGAGCGGTGTTCCCGCGATGACCGAGAGGCGGACTCTGATTCAAAAATCCGTCTAAATTCACCTACCTAACACTAAATTGCATAGAAAGACTGCTAAAATGAAGCGCAGGGTTAAATCTGCTTACTTGGCGGAGGTTTTAGGGCGAACTGTGGATGGATGAGGTCGAAATCAGCTTGAGAACTTTGCTCAGGATGGTGCTCCAAACGCTCCAAGGTAAAATGAATAGTGCAAATGGTAAAAACAAATGAATTAGCCCACCCTTTTTATAGTAATTTTTTGAAATATTTAAAAATTTTACTTTAGAATGTGGGGATTTTCCATTTTTATTGCATGGTTAATTGGAGTTTTTGGTTTTTAATTGTGTTTTTGCATATATTAATCATTTGTGTTGAAAGGGTTTTACGTTTGACATGTTTTGTGCAGAACTATAGGTAGTGGAGTTATGTCATACTTCATGTGCAATTGGTTCGTAAAGTCATCTTTAACGCTCTTTTCCAACTTAAAAAAAGAAAACATAGCCAAGTTGTTCCTTTAGACTCGTTAAATGAAATGAGAGGTGGTCTGCTTTAGGCTCTTTTCCGACCGTATAAATGTGAAAATATTGCTGAGATTTTGTCATTTCGGGCTCGTTATTGGTTACGAAATGACGTGGTTTCGATCGCTTTTCTACTTTTTCGGGTCGAGGTCACTAATCATGAAAAGTACTCCTTGATCGTAATGGTCAAGCGGTTCTTTCGAGTATCGTTTTATACTTTTTCAGGCTCGAGAGACACAACTCTACGAAAAAGGACCCCACTGGAGTTTTCTTTTCCGTGTCTTTTTCAAACTCCCTAAACATGAAAAGACTCTAAGTTTTACCTATGTCAGACTCATTAAACCTTGACGACATCAGACTCATCACCATGAAGAGACTCGAGCTTCTCCTCCCTATGGCTCGTTAAACTATTACTAGGTTGGATTCAACCGAAGTTTAAACTTATATTACAAGCACATGCTATCCCCTTCAAGCTTGTTTTCAAAAATAATTTGGGTACTTGCCAGTAATGGAAGGGGGAAATTTGGAAATCATCATTGATCATCTATGGCAGCTAGTCACTCTTGAACATCGACCCTTTTGCTTCTTGTTAGGTTGAGATATCCATACATCGTCATTTGGCTTTCCGTGGGTTTGGGCTGCCATTTAGCCTCATTCCATCTGATCCATGCTGTCTCCATCAAGCCTCTGATCCCTTGATACCTGAATGTTGCCACCCTCCGGAGTCGTGCCTCCGACATGTTTAAGAGTGTAATCCTTCTTCCCTTTACATCCTTACCTCCTCCCCTGACACTCTGTTTCACCATCTACCGCTTGCTCCTTATCTCATGTCGTTGATGGGGGAAACATTATGGCCCTCCTGCAATGGATCATCTCCTGTCGACATTAGCTCATTATCCAAGAGATTGATCTAGAGATCCCCTTTGGTACCTTAGAGTTTGCATGCCTCAATGGCAAGTTCTTTGTGCCTGACGGTCGACTTTCATCATTGGTTGTCGATTGGGTGATTCCACGCGTGTTTGACTTTAGATCATTTTTCACACTTCGTGGATTGTACTATATAGTACCTTGAAAACCATTGGCATTATTGGTGGTTTCTCTCGCGCTTGTTAATATTTTTACTCATTGGCTAGTAATCAAGATACTTTCTATCATGTTCAACTTCAACACCTCTATTCGCATGCTAGAATTTGTACTATGATCGGTTGGGTTCAAGACCTCGAACTCATATTACACATGTTCGGGCTGCGTGGATTGGTTCGTGATTGCATGACTCATTGATGGATGGATGCGCCCATGCCTGAGTCTTCATGGATGGCTACGATCATACCTTTATCATTATCATGGTCTTATTAGCTAGATGGCTGCGTCCATACCACAGACCTAGTTCGTATGTCTTTTGGATCGCTGCACCCATTCCTAGACTACATGTATTTCACTATAAGAGATATCAGTTTTCCTTGCGCTTGTAGGTTCTTCCAGATGGTGTTCCAGCTTAGTCAGTTTCGTAAAGCATTTCACCCCTCCCACTTTCTCAAGCTTCATACTTTAGGGGGCATCTGTTACATAATAATGTGTCACTACCTTCACTCCTAGTCCTTCTACTATGTCATGTGTCCAAGTAAAACATGCTCATACTAAACAAATGCTCTCTTATGGTGCCAATTCACCCACTTTTCCTAAGTTATCTTCCTTATCACGAGAATGGAATTAATATATGTAACGAACGACATTCATAAATAGTCTAGCCACGCTTCTAGCGCAAGAGTACATCTATTTCCCGCGACGATCTGATTTCATGCTCTGGCGCAAGACTATTTGCTATCTTTAGCGACAGTCTGACTGGCTACATTACCTACTAGCGATGTTAGCATTGAAGCTTAGTTATAAACTCACGATGATCCAGATTGGGCAAATTCATTCCAATAGTCGGCCTTTTGGATGTCCCTAGACCTAGTTGTTGGCATAGTTTGTGTCACCCTTCCTTCTCTGGTATGGAAGTTCCATCTGGTATGGCATAGTTTGTGCTACCTTCCTTGGGGATAAGCTCTCTCTTCCATCTTTGATGGAGACTCCTTCTCCTATTTAAACACTCACCTTTGATATGATTAGCTAGCTGGTAATTCTTGGATTGATCAGTGCTGTTAGTGCTTTTGAGTTTGATAGATAGCTGGTGTGGGTGTGACAAGTGTGAGAGTGTTGATAGCTTGTGGAAGGTTGTGAAGTGCCCTTAACTTTGTGTAAGAGCTTATGAGTGAGAGAGAGACTTTGTATGTTGGGAGATCCATCTTCAAAGAGTGAATGCTTGAGAAATACACTGGTTGGACCCTCTGAGAAGGCTTGCGACGTCAAGACTTTGGTTGTAAGTTTGCTCTTATTTCATTATTAATACAATCAATGATGTTTTCCTATTTCTTGTATGTAATTTACTTGATAGCTCATGACTTCTTGACTTTGTGAGTAAATATATCATTGTTGTTTTCTGGTTACGTGCTTTGTTGTATTTCTTTTGCATTGTTTTAGGTTGATCACTCATTGAGGAGAAGGAAGCGAAAGATAGAGTAGCACAACGGAACTCCATCGACCACCAGTTGAGGTAGGCCTCCAACTATGACTGTTTAAGGAAATATGTTTGATCTGTCTCTGCTGTGACTAGACCCACTCTAGGGTTAGAGGGGTTACCTCTGTCTGCAGAGGGAACACTTTCCTGCATCACACCATTGTTTCTCAACAATAAATAGGCCTTCGAGCCTCATTGTAAGACAATTTAGAGGCATGTAGCTGACACATCTCTCCTCAAAGATAAGCTACCATTGCCCAAGTTAGTTTATTTCCGTTTCTGTTTGTAAGCATATTTCAGTATTTTACATTAATGAAATGAAGTATTATTTCTGTTATATCTCTGTATTTATGGTTGTCTTTAATTTGTTGCGTTCCTGTTTAAATCCAGATCAGTGGTATCAGAGCGGTCTGCTTCTTCCTCTGTTTTTCTTTGCATGTCCCAAATGAGGTAGGGATATAAGGAATTAGGGCTTGAACTGGTCGAACCTTTGCAAGACCAGCCTCGCAAATCCCCACAGCCTTCCATGGTGGATGAAAAGAAAGATGAGCGGGCAGGAGGTCCTATCAAAATCTTGCTCAAAGAGGCCCTTGAGCAACAATGGAACGCAATGATGACAAATTTTCCCAGATCCTTCAGTGGCTACCCAAGGGTGACACATCTACTTCCAACATCTACTTTGAAACCGCCACACCCTTTAAGGTACAAGTTAACTTTGACATTCCCATATTTGAGGGTCAGATAGATGTAGACGATGTAGATAAATGTTTAAATTTTTCAGAAGGGTATTTTACTGTTCATGATTTTTTCACTCGGGAAAATATTACTTTCGCTCTTATCAAATCCACCCCCCACATCAAGGACTGGTGGGAAACCTACTGTGGGCACAAGGATGAAAGTACAACCTTATTTTTTTCAGCAACACCAACTTGGAATTCATTCTGAAATGCCATAAAGGAGCAGTACTACCCTGTCAAAAGCTATGACGATTGTTGGCTTGTTGGGGCCTCACCCAGGTTTGGACGTGATTTAGCCAAACAAATCCCGATACTACTGGACCTTTCGGCAATAATCCGCGGAGCACGGACTAAGGTCTCACCCGAAGTAGTATGGGAGGGTGCTAGAACTAGGTTTCCGCACCCTGGGAACGTTTGATATGTTCCAAGTGGCGTGTGGTTCAATCATGTGTGCATGTCACTTACGCGTGCTTACCCGTACCACACAGCCTGGGATGTTGCCTTCGCGCATCCCTACTCGGGGGCCGAACAATGTTATTACCCAAGGTGTTATTAGTAACCCGATATTAGTTGATTAACTTAGCTTATTTGTATGCTTTCAGTTAAACTTAACAATATTCACCATTCATATAGAGGCACACAATAAATAAACAATATAATTGCAATTGATATCACACATGTAATAACATAAGAATAGATACATGGAATTCAGATAAAACTTCTCTTTATTATTCTTCCTCCTCAGTTACAGACCCGACTCCGCCCCACACACTCAGCTGCAGGGGTCCGCACACTCAGCTGCGGACTTTACTAGGCCTCTGCGCACTCAGCTGTAGAGCCTCTCCCTAATACTATGAGCTAAGATACTTAGACTCTTGCTCTATGCTCGCTATCTTATTCTATCTATCAGATTCCATCCCTTCCTTCTCTACTTTACAACTTAGAGCTTCGCTCTATTTATAAAATCCATGGTCCGTGGACCATGGGTACGTTGACACTACACTCAAAACTTAGGGCGGATAGCCCTATGACTCTAACATACAATTCGCGCTTCACGCCTGCAATACATGGAGTCTTTACAACAATATTACTCAAAACTTGGGCTTTAAGCCCAAAATCATGTTGTGGGACAATTCCATGCTCAACATCCCCCAGCACAAACATCGTTACTTTCCCTTGAGTCACTCTGTCGGTGCGATGATCTTGGTGCGGAGTCCCTCCAACTTTTCCCATATGGTGTTGATGTCTGCAGCGCACTAAGCTATTGCTTGCTGAACATGCTGCATTCGTTCCTCCGTGTATGAATTGTGTCCTTACATCTGTACCGACATCTGCTACATATGTTTATAGTCCTGTGCCCTTGTCCGTCTCCTCGGGTCGCGAAGACTGTGCTTCGGCTGGTTAGTCAGATAGCCAACCCACCTGTGTAGGGATTCAAGCGGCTGCTGCTTACTTTGCCTAGGAAGGGTTCTCCATTTAGTTTGACCAACTGGACCATGCCTCCTTCTATGACCTTCTTAACCACATATGGTCCCAGCCAGTGCATTCTGAATTTTCCCAGAAATTTTTGAAACTTACTATCATACAACAACACTAAGTTATTTACCTTGAAGGTGCACAACTTGGTATGGAAGTCGTGCTAGGCTTTCTCACATTGCTTTTGTACCTGTTGATGAAATCTAGCCAAAAACTGTTCTTCCTCAAGTTCTTCTAATTTCGCGAGCCTTTCCTCCAGAGCTTCGTGGTCTGTCATGCCTATAACCACTGTTATTCATAGGCTAGGAACGATATATTCCATCTGCATGACAACTTCCATGCCATAAACTAACCGGAAAGGCGTCTGTCCCATTAGTTTCTGTTGAAAATAATACTGAGAGGGGGGGGGAATCTGTATTATCTAGTTCTTTTAACAAATCTTCCTTATTTACACTTTGAATTATTTTTGCATATCAGTACCATAAAATAAT
>APFE031753060.1:0-13578 GCA_000404065.3 Pinus taeda
ATTTTAATCTATATGGTAAAATGGATCAAGTTTGACAAGATTGTTGGGCTAAAATAACATTGGGACGGTTTTGTCTACTCAGTTTGGTTCATCCTCAAGACAAGTTGAATGAACAAATCTCTTTACATATTAAATAGAAAAAGCACATCATCCCTTTACCACGTAATGGCTATATTGACAAGGCATAGGGAAATGGTTAGTTTGCACTAGATTAGGGGAATAAACTTTATTTAATTAAATAAGTTAATTCAGTTATTTACATTGTTATTAAAATAAGAGTAAATGGACCATTTTATAATTATAAATATATATAATATATATATATATATATAATATAATATATATATATATATAATATATATATATATATATATATATATATATATATATAAATATATTATATATAATATATATATATATATATATATAATATATATAGTTGAAAACTAAATTCTATTAACTAAAATTCAAAATATTTTTACATGGAATTGAGGCTTCAGGGGACAGAGCCCAAGAGCCATCAACATTGCAGCACTGCCCCATAACTGTAAGAAACTAGGGAAAACATTAACATACACCCACCAAAATGGGCGTTAGAAACATAAATAGGCTAATAGAAAGAGAGAGAACCATAAAAGGAGAGCTGAGAGGAGACATCCTTGAAGAGGTCGGACAAATTCAAAAGGAGACATGCGGTCACACATGTCCGTCATCTTCCGCGTCCTCCACATGAGTCTTCTCAACATCCCGACACTCATTGCCCATACCGAGATTCCCCTTGCCATCTGTCGCCTTATCGAGGCTCGTGGTGCCTGTATCCCTTTCTGCCTCAATTGGGCCACTATCAACTAAAAGGAGGAATACTCAGGGGCTGAATATCCTTCTAACCAGGCTCGACCTCCTGCTTAATTTCCTGAACTCCCTCATCCATGGAGCGCTCACTGCTGTGAGAAGGGTTGGGCATAATGCACGACAAAGGGGTGACTTGGTTTTCTTCCTCCTATAGAATAATGGTAATGTGAGAAGTAATCAAAGGCTGGTCCAAGTTGCTCTGAAACTTGAAATGCGTCGTTTAGAAGGCGCTATTAGGAACAGGCTTGCGAGTAGGACTCACGGGAGGCAAATCCTCAGGAGAGGAGGAGGGGTTAATGGGCAAGTGAGCTGGGTCTGCCAATTGGCTGACGGAAGGCCGCTTGCCACTACCTTGGTGATCCCCAGAGCGGTTCCTCTTTCCATGGTGCTTCATTTTAACGAGCAAGGGAAAGGACACAGAAAAATCAAGGAAACTAGTGCTAGAAACAAGGGAGGGACCAAATTGGACCAGAGACCAGTGAGCATAGACAGTGAAGACTCGAGACGGAGAGATAGCATAGTCAATACAAAAATCAAAGGCTTCAGAGAGCTTACCCCGAGTCACCGAACTAATCCCCCTGTGGAGAGCGCTGGTGCACTCGAATTGCTCCCAAAATCAACCCGAGCGAGCTTAAACTTGCTTGTGAAGACAGGCTCTTGCTTATCATCACACCATAACTGAAACAAGAGCTTGGAACCAGAGAACTAAACGCCGGAGGTGGTTGTTTTCCCAGGAAATCGCCATGCGTATAACCATTAACACGGTGCGTTGGACCACGTCCTTCATTAATGCAATAGGCCTACACTGTCCTGCCTTCATTAAAACATTCCTTCTGCGAGAGATAGGGATCTCGGATGCCACACTGCTCTATAGGTGGCAGTACCTGGGTTCTTTACTCTGGATGGTGGACAATCAATGTTCGGTCATCACCCGCATCCGGGGGAAATTCCTCCTCCTGTGTCATTTCCTTCTGCACTAGATTATTGAAGTCGAGGAGTTGTGAAGCAGTGGCTAAGCGAGAGAGTGACACGACGTAGAGATGCATCCCACAATCAACTCCCATATTTGGGAATAAATCCACCACTTTGTTCCCTTCTCGGCGAATGTGTTTTAGAGTGATTGCTCTGTGGGAATAGAACCAGCGTTCAATAGCTCGTAGCGTATTTTCCATTCGTCACTAACTTTACAAGGTGGGGATCCTTGAAGGATTCTAGAGACCATTTTGATAATGATTTGTGAGTCTCCTTCTATTATGAGGGGAAAGAGGTCCTTATCATGAGCCACGAGTAGACCTTTCCATAGATCCTCCAATTCAACTGAATTATTTGTATCCCATCCTATAGATCCCAGGAAAGTTAGGATTGGAGTCCCGTTGTGATTTCTAAAAATTTCACCAAAGCTTGCACTCCCTAGGTTGCCTTTTGAGGCCCCATCAAAGTTTAGCTGGAACATATTCTCAAGAGGAGGGGTCCATTGCATGGGCTGGTTGTTCTTTGGCTGCCTTGTTCTTGTAGTTAGCTCATCTTGCTTCTGTTGGAAATTCCAATTGTTCCAGATTGATTGTTCTTAGGGAATGGTTAGGAAGTCCTCTTGATACTAGGTTTTGAGGAATATGGTTTCTTCAATATTTTGGTGGAGAAGTTTCCATATTTCCTCCAACGATCTGGTATGATCCTTGAATATTCTACCATTTCTCTCCTTCCAGATAGCCCATAAGACAAAGCCTGGGATGAGTTTCCAGAGGAAATAAAGGATTTTGCTTTGATATGGGTTGTGGGCCCACTTGCGCACAGTATCCCTAATGACTTCATTGGATCCACCGTTGCTTTGGCAGCGAAAGCTAATTTTTTGCCATATCTTTTGTGCTAATGGGTAGTGGTGCATCAGGTGGATTATGGATTCCTCATTCTGTTTGCAATTTGGACATATGGAGGGCCCATGGAAATTTATTTTTCTTAAATTGTCCCACGTTAGAATCTTGTTGTGACAGAGAAGCCAAAGAAAGGTGGACACCTTCGGCCATATGGAGGGGTCCCATATTTTACTCCATAAGAGATCTACCACCATGTGATCCTTTATAAGGATATTATATGCATCTTTCGTTGAGAAAATTCCTTTTTCTTCATATCCCCGTCTGAGGATGTCCTTATCCTCAGAGTGTAGAATTTTCCGTTTCAATAGTTTTGTGTCTAGGGTTTGTTGAATTTGTGCCTGCTCCTATCTGAGGATTTGAGAGGCTCGGAGCCATTCTCTGTACTCAAGATTTGAAGAGGTTCTCCAAAAGTTTCCTACCGTATCAAAGGGATGCATATCTGGCATTAAATTAGGAATGAGAGAGAGCTCGTGTTTGAGGGTGGGCATGTGCTGCCAAGAGTCTTCCCAAAACCTTGCACTGCTGCCATTCTTGATTTCCCAAAAGCTATGCTGTTGAATGAGGCTTTTATGTTGTTTGGCTGAATTCCACATGATTGATCCTGAGTTGAGCTCTGATAGTCTAATTAGTTCCTCCATTGGACAATTTCGGGCATATTTGGCAGTCCATGTCTAGGCCCAAGGTGTGCGAGGTTCAGTTAGCCATTTCCACCATATTCTTTCCAACATAACTTCATTGTTGTGGGAGGGTTCTCGTAAATCAACACCTCCTTTTTTTGGAAGACATGCTGTGGTCCATTTGAAAAGAGTCCATTTTCGCTTGAGTCCATTACTGCCCCAAAGAAAGGATCTTTGGAGAGAGATGAGTTCCTTGAGAACCCATTTAGGTGCCGCAAGGATGGAGAACAGGTATAAGGTCATAGCTTGAAGAAAATTTTTTATGAGAACTAACCGGCTAGCCATGTTGAGAGATTGATGGGTCCAAGAAGACATACGCATCTGTAACTTTTCTAGCAAGATATTCTAGGATGAGTGCTTTAGGGCAGAGGCTATCACATGCGCGCCTAGATAGGTAAAGGGCAAGCTAGCAGAAGAGAAGCCTAGAATACAGATAATGGCCGATTTTATGGGACGGGGGGTGTGAAAGAAGAACATCTGAGATTTGGCTTTATTGATAGATGCACGAGAGGCTTCTGAGAAATTAGACAAAAGGGCTTTGAGTTGGCGTGCCTCCTCGATAGAGGGGTGCCCGAACAACATATTATCATCTACAAATTGTTGGTGGGTAAAAGCAGGGGAATTGTGGAAGGAGAGGCCTTTGAGACGCTTTGATTGCTCGGCCAACCTCATACTGCGTCCTAAACATAAATATATATTAAAATAAGTAAACTATAAAATAAACTAATTAAGATTGTTAGTTATCAAATTTATTATATATAAATATTAGAGTAATTAATAGTTAGTTAAAAAGTTATAAAAAATAGAGTAAAAATATAAATAGTTAGCTATATTTTTATTAAAATATAATGTAAAGGGACCTTTTCATACACATATATTTATAAATACTAAAATAAATTAATTTTAAATTAAAATTTATTTGTAAAAGTTATTAAAGATATAAATATTAGAGTAATTTAAGGGTTAGAAAGAAAAATTTAATATTTAAAATTAATTAATAGTTTGAATAAACTAACAAAAGCATCCCAATGTGATTGTCGTGCAAGAATATTCTCAAACTTGATATGGATCATAGAAGCCTAAATTCAAATTGGATCAAGTTTTTAATGTCATAAGGATTTAAGGGTTTAATGTATATATTAATGTTTTAAGAAAGATCAACTTTTAAATAATTCAATGAACATAAAAATGCTTTGGAACCTAACGCACAACATTTAGAAGTCTAGGCTAGAGACGTATTCCGGTGTCGTAAAGCGTGGTAACTATTGCTTTCATCGTAGGTTGGGTGATTCCTCCTCTTTGAAACGACAAGTACGTGCTCCCACGTACCTTCTAGTATATATTGGGAGGGAGACCACAATAGGCTATATCCTTTATCCTTAGGAAGTCGTGTCTCCTACACTATCGATCGCAATGCACTGAACACAACATTTGGGAAGATTGATTGTCGTACTATAAAAAGTATTGTGTAGTTTTGCGATTGGTTTGGTAATCCCTCTGTCTAGATTTCCACAGCAGTCACTTTCGTTCCTTTTCAGACTCCTTAAAAGAAAAGATCCATCTGAGCACTTGTCACTTCAGGCCCATTAAAAATCAAAGGCGACTAGAGTAATTTTTAGCTTCTTCTTGACTCTTAAAAATTGAAAAAGCAAGTTGTGTCAAAGCGTCATAAAATTTATGTTAATCAGAATAACGTCATTGTTTCCTCGTTGATCTTAGGTTGAGAAAATGGAGTCCACCAACCAGGGATTTCCCCTTAGGGAAAATCCTAGTCCTTTCTACTCTTGGGGAGATGTTGGTGCACCTCATATGGCCACATTGTCACTTCCAAGATTGAAAATTTGCCTGTCAATATGGCTCTTCTCGACCTCTTTCATTCCAAGCACCATGATTCGTGAGAAATCAAATTAGCAACCAGATGATACTGAAGTTACCCCCAAACCTTCTACTTTGTTTGTTTCTCCCTCTCCTTCTTCCTCTTCGCTTGGTAAAGTTGGTAAGACAAAAAACCAAGTAACTGAGAAGAAGAAGAAAGAGAAGGAGAAGAAGAAGAAGAAGCCAACACCGAAAGGGGGCAACCTTGCACTTTCTGGTGAAACTCCACACACTACATCGTCCAAACCTAAATCTCCATGTGTCATTTGCAAAGGAGACCACTATCATCGAGATTTTCCTTGCATCCCATGGATCTTAAGGGACTCGTCTCCTCATTTTCACAATCCGGTGTCGTCAACCTCTTACGATCATGTTGAGAGTACACTGTCAACTAGTGAAAATGAATTCAAAGAACAGAAAGGAAAGTATAAATTTCCTTGTAGACTATGTGAAGGCGATCATGCCATCCATTGTTGTCCCTTCCTAGACGAAGCTAAAAGAGTCTTGGATAACCGTCCTACTTCACTGCTATGGCTTCCTCCTGGATACAAGAAACTTTTCCCAAGTGCATCTCTAGTTGAAAATTTGACTGACACACCTCTGTGGTCGGTCGAAGCATCTATCATTGAAGGTGAACCCTCTAAGTCCACACCAGACTAAATTCAACAGGTCGAGATGGCAGTCGACCCAGTCTCATCTTCAGAAGGTCCACCTTCAGATGATACAATTACCAAAGAGAATGAGAATGACACCGTTCAAATCCTCTTTGTAAAAACAGACTCCAATGAACATGGGGAAATCTACCCGTTCCTTTACCGCACAAAGGAAATTCGTCGGATTCGTATCTAGCCATTTACTCGATCCCACCTCCAAGCAACCTAGTCGTTTCCTTCGACTAGAATCTACTAGGCACACCCCGTCTACCATCTAATGTACCATTCCAAACCATCGTACAAGCTTATAGAATGGTCATGGTCAGTACTATCATAGATGAAGGGGCTTCTGTGAGTATCCTTTCCTCAAGTACTTGGAAAGCGCTTGGTTCGCCATCGCTTCTGCCTAAGATGCAAAATCTGACAAGCTTCGACAAATGAACCAGTCGACCATTAGGAATCCTTCCAAGTTTGCCTATAAATTTGAGAAGCAAAATTGTCTACCTGAACGTAATGGTAGTCCAAGGACCTTTAGATTAAAATCTACTCCTTAGGCGTGATTACATTTATAGCATGGGAGCTATTGTCTCATCACTCTTTCAAGTGATGTGTTTTCCTCATGACGGCAGAGTGGTCCAACTCGTAGACCAGCTTTCATTCCCCAGCTCACACATAGCTAATAGTCAAATGTCGTCCCTAACTGATCTTTTTTCCCAGGGAATGTCTCATCAATCTCCAGTCCATCCACTTGATTAGTGCGAGTGATTCGGTGATTGTGACTGAAACCAAGGGGGCATGCACCCTCGTCTGCTTCGGCAGGAAAACCCGAGGTATAAGTTGGGTTTCCGGGTAGGAATATGACTAGTATGACACACCTATACATTTAGGAAAATTGGATTAGACTGGAATAAGATACCTCCAACAAAAGGTATGCCTTTCGTGACAGAGCAAGTGTTTTGTCTGCAAATTGAAGGGTAGCCTCGAAACTCTACTTCATTATACCTGGGGGCATGCAAACCATTTTGCATGGAAGTGAAAAGCGACCATTTATTTTCTTAGTTTGTAGGTTCTTAACCCTTTAAACTCGTAGGATTGGTCATTCCTAGATTACATAATGAAAGGATCCAGAGCAAAATTTTGAATGGTGCAAGCTCCCTAAACAATGAACCTATTGATGAGACATCCTTATGATATGACTCACACGAGGAGTTTTACACAAAGTTCAAGCTCGTTAAAAAATAAACCTAGCAATGAGCATATGTTCCACCAGAGTTTAAGCTCATTAAAAAATGAACCCACCTTCGGTAAATAACCATTGCGATCACATTATCATTAGCTTTCGAGCCTTGGTCGTGTTCCTACCATCACCTCCACTCTGTTTTAGCCGATCATATGGCTCCATTTGATTGTTTACCCCTTTTGAGGAACAACTGTGACGATTGATTCTATAAGCCATCTTCTTTACACTGCCATGATTGGAAAGTTCCAAACCTTACCTCGAACTAGGTGCTACCCGAAAATATCACTCGTTCCTCAAAAAATGAGTCTTCTTTAAGCTCTTCTCATCTCACTCGTAAAATATGAAAAGATTGCCAAGCAATTGGCCTCTCCAGCTCGTTAAAGCGATCAGAAGTGTTATCCCTTGTCTAGATTTTATTTTTGGACATGAGGGATCATTACACAAAAGGATCGAGCGTTTCTCTTGTTCGGCTCATTAAAACTATCGAAAAGTCATCCCTTTTGTATTGTTTTATACTTTTTCAGACTTAAGGGATTACATTACGAAAAAGGAATCCAGGAGTTTTCTTTCCGTCCCTTTTTAGACACTCTAAAATTAAAAAAGGACCGAGTTATCTTTGTTGTTAAACTTGACAAAACCAATAGCGACAAACTTGTCCATGCAGACAAGAACGAGTTTCACTGTCGCTAGGCTCATTAAAACATAGCGACGGGTTTTCCCAAAGGGAAAATTATAGAACAAGCATATGTTATCCTCCTCAAGCTTGAAAAAAATAAAGAGGTACTAGTCAGCAATGACTGGGGAAAAAATGGTAAGAAAACTTGAAGAAACTTTATTGGTAGGAAGTCGCTCTTGAACATGACACTTTCACTCCATCACCATGATTGAGTCGGGTTGGGTTATTCCGTTCACGAGTCATATTACCATTGGTCCACCATACCATCCATTTTTGGGGTTAACACTACCAATCCATTTCAGCGTCGCCGATATGTTCAAGAGAAGTCGCTCAGAGAATTCACCAACCCAGTTTGTGTCTCATCCGCTGCAATACCTTCATGCTTCGTTCTTTCATGATTGCCGTCGTGAACCCCATATCATCAGATCGTTTTCACCTCCACAAAATCATTTTCTCCGTTGAATAGGTGTAGGATTGATATAAAGATCATCTGATTCCGATAAGTATTTATGGAGATATGAATTTATTTTGAAGGCTATCAAATTTATTCTATAATCATAGGATACAAAAATTCCAAAAGAAAAATGACTTCTCTCAAATATATTAGTGTGATTCAAGACTTGTTGATGTGTTTCCTCAATCCATACCTCGGTGAACAATTTTACAATTGAACTCCTTCGAGGTGCACCTCCTCTTTCTAAAACTCCTTATCGTATGAGTATACAGGAATTAACAAAACTCTAAATGTAGCTACGGAACTGATTGATAAAGGATATATCCACCCCACTGTGTGTCCGTGTGTGGACCTCCAGTATTGTTCGTAGAAGAATGAAACTCTAATATTATGTCTAAGATTATGTATTGATTCTAGTGAGCTGAATAAACTAACTATCAAAAATAAATATGGTGTACCTGGAATAATGATTTATTTGATCAAGTTTGGGGGGCAAGCATGTTCTCCAAGATTGACCTAAGATCTATCTATCATCAAATAAAGATTAAGGAAGAAGACATTTGTAAAACATCCTTTCGAACACGTTATGGTCAATAACTCATATCCCAACAAGTTTTATGAGTCTCATGAACGATATTTTTCATCCATACTTCCATAAGTTTGTGTTGATTTTCATTGATGATATATTGATATAGTCTAACAATGTGTTGTACCCTAAGTATAGTAAGCGTGACTTTTACAAAATTATATAGACTATCTTGGTCATGTCATATGAACTAAAGGTATAGGTGTACACTTGGAGAAAACTAAGACCATTATGGAGTGGGCCACCTTGAAAGAATGTTGCTCATATTAGGTCCTTCTTGGGCTTAGTTCTATACTACCATTGATTCATTGAAGGATTTTCAAAAATTTCTTTCCCATGATTTAGTTACAAAAGAAGGGACCAAATTTCCACTCCAGAGCTTAATGTGACCAAAGCTTTAAGCAATTAAAACATCGAATTACTATGGAACTGGCATTAAAGGTGATCAATCTAGAGAAATATTTTGTTGTTTGTAGATATGCTAGGAAAAAGTTGGCTGAGTATTAACTACCCAAGAGGGGAAGGTTATAGCTTATTAATCCCCCAAATTGAAGGAATATGAGTAGCATTAGTGCAAGCAACAAGATGTTTAAGTGAATTCTACTTTGAAATAAAGCAGGTTAAGGGGAAATGTGCAAAAAGTTGAGTTGTATTTATGAAATACTATTCATCCAAGTTAAGTCAAAAACCTCTCTCATATGATTTGTTTGTTTCTAAGATAGCTACCTGTCTTAGTGGGACTAGCAGCTCTGAATGGACACTAGATTTCCCGATAACAATGGGTACCCTACATCTTCTTCCATACAACGCTTGGAAGAAACTCGTTCTGAATCATGAGTGGTGTAAGTTATTTTTTTTTCACATACTGGTTCACGGATACCCGGGTCAGTGGGTAGCCACTACGTCCAGGGCTGTTTAACACTGAGTGGATGCCACCCGAAGGGCATCAACACCCCTCGACCTATTTACTGACCTGACCCCAAGAGCTTTCAGGATTCGACCGTGTGACCTCCCATTGGCGAGCCACTTGATTTGACCGATTGAGCTAACTCTTGGGGCTTAGTGGTGTAAGTTATTGTAAAGGTAATCTTCCCAATTATGTAGCTGTTGTATGTAGATGTTGCATCACAAACATTCTTAACCTATCCTCTAGAATTCACCGGTTCATTCTAACCATTTTTCCATTTATCTTAGGCTAGTAATGAGAGAAAAGGGTATTAAAGAAAGTCAATGTAAATTTTACATCCTTCTAGATTACTAGGTTGGGTATTCAGTGCAATCTGAAAATTTATCTCATAAAAATATCTCCAATTCAACAGTCTCCTAAGTGGATTTTACTAGTATAAAATGACTGGTTTTTCTTAGCTTATTAACCATCACCATAATTGGGTTATGTAAAATTGTGATAAAATTCAAAGTAATTACCTACCATTTTGAGTGAGGAATAGGAAGTGGTTGTAGTAGTTAGGGGATATCTTGATGTTAGGCCTTCATAAGTGACATTCCAAATATTTTTCCAAATATTCAATAACATATTTTCTTAAAACCTGCTAGAAATAACCTTTCTTGATGATTGAAAGTAGTTTCCATATCCTCAGGGGACATCATATGGTTTCTTGTGAAATTCATCCAATACAAATTATTTAATAGTAATATAAATTCTATTTATGAAAGTTAACATTTTATCCATATTTATGCCATATTCATATTTCTTCCCTTTGTTCTAGGCTTTAATTGCCTACTACCAAAGAAAGATATATTCAGGGTCTTTAAGAGATGCTTCTTTAATCATATGAGAGAGGTTTTTGACTTAACTTGGATGAATTTTATTTCATAAATACAACGCAACTTTCTGCACATTTCCCCTTAACTTGCTTTATTTAAAAGTAGAATTCACTTAAACATCTTGTTTCTTGCACTAATGCTACTCATATTCCTTCAATTTGGGGGATTAATAAGCTATAACCTTCCCCTCTTGGGTTGTTAATACTCAACCAACTTCTTCCTAGCATATCTACAAACAACAAAATATTTCTCTAGATCGATCACCTTTCATGCCAGTTCCATAGTAAGTCGATGTTTTAATTGCTCAAAGCTTTGGTCACATTCAGCTCTGGAGTGGAAATTTGGTCCCTTCTTTTGTAACTAAATCATGGGAAAGAAATTTTTGAAAATCCTTCAATGAATCAATGGTAGTATAGAACTAAGCCCAAGAAGGACCTAATATGAACAACATTCTTTCAAGGTGGCCCACTCCATAATGGTCTTAGTTTTCTCCAAGTGTACACCTATACCTTCAGCTCATATGACATGACCAAGATACTCTATATAATTTTGTAAAAGTCACGCTTACTATACTTAGGGTATAACGCATTGTTAGACTATATCAATATATCATCAATGAAAATCAACACAAACTTATGGAAGTATGGATGAAAATTATCGTTCATGAGACTCATAAAACTTGTTGGGATATGAGTTATTGACCATAACGTGTTCGAAAGGATGTTTTACAAATGTATTCTTCCTTAATCTTTATTTGATGATAGATAGATCTTAGGTCGATCTTGGAGAACATTCTTGCCCCCCAAACTTGATCAAATAAATCATTATTCGAGGTACACCATATTTATTTTTGATAGTTAGTTTATTCAACTCACTAGAATCAATACATAATCTTAGAGTTTCATTCTTCTACGAACAATACTGGAGGTCCACACACGGACACACAGTGGGGTGGATATATCCTTTATCAATCAGTTCCGTAGCTACATTTACAATTTTGTTAATTCTTGTATACTCATACGATAAGGAGTTTTAGAAATAGGAGGTGCACCTCGAAGGAGTTCAATTGTAAAATTGTTCACCGAGGTATGGATTGAGGAAACACATCAACAAGTCTTGAATGACAATAATATATTTGAGAGAAGTCATTTTTCTTTTGGAATTCATGTATCCTATTATTATAGAATAAATTTGATAGCCTTTCCTCATGCATTTTCCCAACTGGTTAGGAGTAATAGGACATAACTTAATATTTTTCTTAACTCCTTGAATTCTCTTTCATTTCCAGATTAAGTACAGTAACTAACATATTTTCCCTTATAATATAGTAAGGACCAATGTCCTTCCAACCAATCAATCCTTATTAACACATTTTATGATCCCAAGGGGACTATATTTAAATTAACATAAATGTGTTGTCTCAAAATATCCACAGGACACTCTTCAATTTTTTCAACTACCCTTTGCTTTGCCTCTATGGCTAATTGAACTAACCAGGTTTTCAGAAATTTACTCCTTTGGAGTTGGCATCCCTCTAAAACATTAGGACTAACATAGCTTAAGCTAGCACCTAGATCAAACAAAATAGAGATAGGTTGATTAGTGACCATACCTTCACACTCAATCATGGTGGGTTGGTATGGTACTTGATGTTCATCAAGTGCAACATTAATCTTGGGAATTCTCCTAACCGCCTCCTCAATTGTGGAAGCTTCTTGCATTTTCGAAAGATGCTCCATTCTTGCTCTATGCTAACAATTTTTATAATAATGAAATTCTCTACACGAGGAGCACTATAGAGGTTGTTTTTGTTGCTCATCATTAGCACGCTTATTAACTACCTCAGTCTTCCTATTTTCAGTAGATTCTTGGACCTTTGATTTACTCATTGCTCAAAAATTACTAAAGGGGTCTTTGTTATACATTCCTTACACTTGCAATTTCTATATGTCTATTTGAGGGCATATTTATTCCCCTCGAGTTCAAACCTCCTTTCGAGTCCTCACTTTTATGTTTCATTTGCTAGTAAGGGATGCATTTTTTTCGCAGAGTGTCATCCATTATCTTCTATAATAAAATTCGAACTTCTCCTTCATGAAGTTAGGTAGACTACTAATAAAATGTTGAAGATTGGCCTTTTCTTCTTTTATACTATTAGGTCCCTTTAATACTAGTGTATTCCCTTATTATTGTCATTGTAGCCACTTATTGTTATTGTTGTGCCCATGTTATTCCCATATTTTTATTATTGTGTCCCATATAAGCCACTATTGTTATTGGGGTGCCCTTACATTATTATTGTTATGTGGCCTCTCATTATATTGTGATGTCTTAGACTCCTATATATAGAAAGGAGGCCTTGTCATTTGAAACATCCAATAATTGTTCATTTGTTTAATGTGTTAGTGTCGGTCTTGAATGCCCTCCATCAGTGATCAAATATGCTCTTACGAAGTTATTTTGAAGTGTCAAGGTCAAATTTTGTCATTTCAGTGAGTCTTCAAGCAAAATTTGGTCACTAGGCATTAGGTCTAGGGTTTGCTTTATGCTCCTTCTAAAGTTGCTCAAATGTCACCCTATGTCATCATTTGTGAATTTTTTGTGCAATTTATAGGTTTTGGCCATTTGAAACGCTGCGCTCCAAGCGCGACTATTTTGGAGGACTGCTCGGAATTTTGAAAACTTGGCATTTTTGGAAAGGGCATGCAAAGATAAAAATTACCAATACTTGGGAGACGCCTGATTTTGATATTTGAGCCTCCAAAAGCTCAAAATACATCAAAAAAATGACTTTCTGCCCATTTTTTGAGTTGCAGAAAGTGACCTTGGGAGAAATGGGTTTTGAGGGGGCAAAACAACTCCAAATGCAGAAATTCCACTTGGGATGGAAAGTAGACAGACCAAGC
>APFE031753061.1:0-11583 GCA_000404065.3 Pinus taeda
CGGATTCCCCCACCTACAGACTATGGGTGGGGTGTAGAAATGCGGGCGCGCTGCTGGGAGGTTCAACCCTAATCAGAAGCTAGATAGGGTAGTAGAAGCTTTACCTCACCTAATTAAGCTACTAATTAAGGGAAGCTCAGAAGGTTGTAAGGAGAAGCTTGATCCTATAATTGATCCTATCTCATTCAGCTAAGAAGCCTGGAATACTACCTCTCATTAAGCTAAGAAAAGGTTGGGAAGCCTATCTATCCCACTCATGAATTAGTCTCGTAGTGAGTAAGTCAGATTAGTTAGCCAGGTAAGGGTGTAAGCTAGTCATATAAGGTCGTAAGCTTTGGCTTAATCTTTGAGACAAGCATATGACTACTGGCAGGATCAACCAGGTAGCACCCTCCCACTTCAAAGGGCATTCCGAGCGCTCTCTTACCAAGAGCCAACCTGAACACCCATCGAGTCAAAGAGATGTCAAAATATCATGTAAAAATTTTATGCCTTGTACCTCTTGCATCCCAAGAAGGAAGCACACGCAACATGCCCAGGACATAGCGAACAAATGGGTAGACCTGCCGAGCCACAACGAACCAAGGCCACTTTGGAGTTTGCAACCATGCCCCCAACCGAAAAGAAAACGAGGGATCACTCACCCACTCCCCTAGAAATGAATGACTCCAAAATCCTCCACGCCGCGCAGCGCGGCCACCTAGGAGTCCACCCGGACAACAGCAACGGTGGACCTCGATCGCATGATCGCCTGCGGCAGCCTCAATGCAAAGGAAACGGAAGGAAATAAAACAACAAGACCAACCGAGCCCACAACCTCTCTTTTAAATGCCCCTGACCCTCCAGGCCACGCACGGAGCACCTAGTGATCCCCACCTCCGGACAGCAACCAATGGTGGACCTCGATCACGTCGACGCCTGCGACAACCACGATGCGAAGGCAAAGGAAGGAAATAAATGCAAATCTGGAGGCTCGCTACACAATACAAGAACATATCAAAACAAGAGGAGGGATCGGGCAGCTCCGCACCCCACGCACCCCAAGTAAAGGCAACCTAGGGGATTTCCAACAGCTTTACTGACCGGACGATGAATAACTTTCCCCTACGGCGACCTCCACGAAGAGGAGGGAGGTCAAAGCGTTCCACCTCGAAATCCTCCTTCCAGATAGCCCCCACTATCGACGTAGCAAGCCTACTCCCCATTAGACCACGAGCTCATACACAACAAGAACAACAAATGCCCCCCAACCCTCCCCTCCCAGCACAGAGGCCACCTAGGAGTCCACCCGGACAGTAGCAACGGTGGACCTCGATCGCATGATCGCCTGCAGCAGCCTCAATGCAAAGGAAACGGAAGGAAATAAAAAAACAAGGCCAACCGAGCCCACAACCTCTCTTAGAAATGCCCCCTGACCCTCCATGCCACGCACCGAGGCCACCTAGGTGTCCACCTGGACAGCAGCAACGGTGGACCTCGATCACTCGACCGCCTGTGGAAACCACGATGCGAAGGCAAAGGAAGGAAATAAATGCAAATCTGGAGGCTCGCTACATAACACAAGAACATATCCAAACAAGAGGAGGGATCGGGTAGCTCCGCACCCCACACACCCTACGCAAAGGCAACCTAGGGGATTTCTAACAGCTTTACCGACCGAACGATGAATAACTTTCCCCTACGGCCACGCCGCGCACCGAGGCCACCTAGGAGTCCACCCAGACAGCAGCAACGGTGTACCTCAATCACTTGACCGCCTGCGGCAACCACGATGCGAAGGCAAAGGAAGGAAATAAATGAAAATCAAGAGGCTCGCTACACAATACAAGAGCATATCCGAACAAGAGGAGGGATCGGGCAGCCCCGCACCCCACGCACCCAACCATCTGGGACCACAACAACAAAGGCTCAACAGAGCACCGAGTAAACTTTCACCATTCTTATCGTTGGGATGGGCAAGAGGGATGGGGATGAGCATGGCCCACACTACCGCTCATGTGCTACCGAGTGGGGATGGAGAGAAGATGAAAATCAACCACCCTACAAACGACCCAAGGCCATCATTCGGGCAAACCCAAAAACACAACTCGATTTCCAACACACCTTTCACACGGAAATAAAACCTGTCGATGGTATCATCTGAAGGGGCACAAGGGGACCAAGACAAGCTAGGGAGCCACACCACAACAACCCATACGGCTCCAAAAACTTAGAGAGTAGAAGGGGATTTGTTCTTGTATGCCTCCTAGAACGAGCATGGCCAACATTACCTCTCATGCGCTACCGAGTGGGGATGGAGAGAAGATGAAAATCGGCCACCCTACAAACGACCCAAGGCCATCGTTCAGGCGAACCCAGAAACACAACTTGATTGCCAACCCACCTTTCACACAGAAATAAACCCTGTCGATGGTATCATCTGAAGGGGCACAAGGGGACCAAGATAAGCTAGGGAGCCACACCACAACAACCCATACAGCTCCAAAAACTTAGAGAGTAGAAGGGGAGTTGTTCATGTATGCCTCCCAGAATGAGCATGGCCAACATTACCTCTCATGCGCTACCGAGTGGGGATGGAGAGAAGATGAAAATCGGCCACCCTACAAACGACCCAAGGCCATCGTTCAGGCGAACCCAGAAACACAACTTGATTGCCAACCCACCTTTCACACAGAAAGAAAACCTGTCGCTGGTATCATCTGGAGGGGCATGAGGGGACCGTGATGAGCCTGGGAGCCACACCACAACAACCCATACTGCTCCAAGAACTTGGAGAGCAGAAGGGGAATTTTTCACATATGCCTCCCGGGATGAGCATGGCCAACATTACCACTCATGCACTACTGAGGGGATGGAGAGAAGATGAAAATCGGCCACCCTACAAACGACCCAAGGCCATCATTCAGGCAAACCCGAAAACACAACTCGATTGCCCACCCACCTTTCACACGGAAATAAAACCTATCGATGGTATCATCTGAAGGGGCACAAGGGGACCAAGATAAGCTAGGGAGCCACACCACAACAACCCATACAGCTCCAAAAACTTAGAGAGCAGAAGGGGAGTTGTTCATGTATGCCTCCCATAACGAGCATGGCCAACATTACCTCTCATGCGCTACCAAGTGGGGATGGAGAGAAGATGAAAATCGGCCACCCTACAAATGACCCAAGGCCATCGTTCAGGCGAACCCGAAAACAAAACTCGATTGCCAACCCACCTTTCACACGAAAAGAAAACCTGTCGCTGGTATCATCTGGAGGGGCACGAGGGGACCGAGATGAGCCCGGGAGCCACACCACAACAACCCATACTGCTCCAAGAACTTGGAGAGTAGAAGGGGAATTGTTCACGTATGCCTCCCAGGATGAGCATGGCCAACATTACCACTCATGCGCTACCGAGTGGGGATGGAGAGAAGATGAAAATAGGCCACCCTACAAACGACCCAAGTCCATCGTTCAGGAAAACCCAAAAACGCAACTCGATTGCCAACCCACCTTTCACACAGAAAGAAAACCTGTCGCTAGCATCATCTGGAGGGGCGCGAGGGGACCAAGAGGAGCCCGAGAGCCACACCACAATGACCCCGAGAACTTGGAGAGCAGAAGGATAATTGTTAAAATATGCCTCCTGGGACAAGCATGGCCAACATTACCGCTCATGCGCTACCGAGTGGGGATGGAGAGAAGATGAAAATCGGCCACCCTAAAAACGACCCAAGGCCATCGTTCAGGCGAACACGAAAACACAACTCGATTTCCAACCCACCTTTCACACGGAAAGAAAACCTGTCGCTGGTATCATCTAGAGGGGCACGAGGGGACCAAGACAAGCCAGGGAGCACACCACAACAACCCATACAGCTTGGAGAGTAGAAGGGGAGTTGTTCACATATGCCTCCCGGGACGAGCATGGCCAACATTACCGCTCATGCACTACCGAGTGGGGATGGAGACAAGATGAGAATCGACCACCCTACAAACGACCCAAGGCCATCATTTAGGCGAACCCGAAAACACAACTCGATTTCCAACCCACCTTTCACACGGAAAGAAAACTTGCTGCTGGTATCATCTGGGGGGGCACAAGGGGACCAGGACGAGCCCGGGAGCCACACCACAACAACCCATATAGCTCCAAGAACTTCGAGAGCAGAAGGGGAATTGTTCACATATGCCTCCCGGGACGAGCATGGCCAATATTACCGCTCATGCGCTACTGAGTGGGGATGGAGAGAAGATGAAAATCGGCCACCCTACAAATGACCCAAGGCCATCGTTCAGGCAAACCCGAAAACACAACTCAATTCCCAACCGACCTTTCACACGGAAATAAAACCTGCCACTGGTATCATCTAGAGGGGCACGAGGAGACCAAGACAAGCTGGGGAGCCACACCACAACAGCCCATACAACTCCAAGAACTTGGAGAGCGGAAGGGGAATTGTTCACATATGCCTCCCGGGACGAGCATGGCCAACATTACCGCTCATGCGCTACTGAGTGGGGATGGAGAGAAGATGAAAATCAGCCACCCTACAAACCACCCAAGGCCATCGTTCAGGAAAACCCAAAAACACAACTCAATTCCCAACCGACCTTTCACACGGAAAGAAAACCTGCCACTGGTATCATCTAGAGGGGCACGAGGAGACCAGGACAAGCTGGGTAGCCACACCACAACAGCCCATACAACTCCAAGAACTTGGAGAGCAGAAGGGGACTGATTACCAAACCACCTTTCACACGAAAATGAAACTTGTCACTTGTATCATTTGGTTGGGCACAAGGGGACTAAGACGAGCCAGGGCACCGCACCACAACAACCCACACGAGTTTACATGGACGCCCTCGCCCAAATGAGTTTGCACGGACACCATCGAACGACCCACCCAAACGAGTTGACACAGGTGCCATCAAACGACCTGCCCATAAGAGTTTACATGGGCGCACACAAGACCGAAACAAAGGAACAAGGGAGAGGCGGGCAAACAAGCTGCACAAATGTGTACAAAGCCACCCTCGAGTCACAACTTAGCATTTTTTTCATGGGATCGTTCACCCTAGCGCGCCCTCGCCTGACCCACCCGAACGAATTGACTCAGACGCCCTTAAATGACCCGCCTGAATGAATTGACTTGGATGCCCTTAAACGACCCACCCGAACGAGTTCACATGGGTGCCCTGTGTGCCCAAACAACCGTAACGAAGGGACAAATGAGAGCCGGGCAAACGAGCTGCATGGACGTGCACAAAGCCAACCTCGGGTCACAAATTAACATTTTTTGATACGGGCTCATTCGCCCGGGTGCGCCCTCGACCGACCCGCCTGAAAGAGTTCACCCGAACGACCCGCCCGAACGAGTTCACACGCGCGCCCTCAAATGACTCACCGAAACGAAGGGACAAGGGAGAGATGGGCAAATCAGCTGCACGAATGTGCACAAAGCCAACCTCAGGCCACAACTTAGAATTTTTTGATACGGGCTTGGCGCCCTCGCCTGACCCGCCTGAACGAGTTCACCCGAACAACTCGCCCGAACGAGTTCACACGCGTGCCCTCACACGACTCACCGAAACGAAGGGACAAGGGAGAGCCAGGCAAACGAGCTGCACGAATGTGCACAAAGCCAACCTCGGGTCACAACTTAGCATTTTTTGATACAGGCTCATTTGCCCGGGTGCGCCCTCGCCCGACCTGCCTGAACGAGTTCACCCGAATGACCCGCCCGAACGAGTTCACATGCGCGCCCGCAAACGACTCACCGAAACGAGGGACAAGGGAGAGCCGCGCAAACGAGCTACAAGAACATGCACAAAGCCAACCTCGGGTCACAACTTAGCATTTTTTGATATGGGTTCATTCGCCCAGGAGCGCCCTCGCCTGACCCGCCTGAACGAGTTCACCCAAACGACCAGCCCGAACAAGTTCACACGTGCGCCCTCAAACGACTCACCGAAACGAAGGGACAACGAAGAGCCGGGCAAACGAGCTACATGAACGTGCACAAAGCCAACCTCGGGTCACAACTTAGCATTTTTTGATACAGGCTCGTTCGCCCGGGTGCGCCCTCGCCTAACCCGCCTGAACGAGTTCACTTGAACGACCTGCCCGAACGAGTTCACACGCACGCCCTCAAACGACTCACCGGAACGAAGGGACAAGGGAGAGCTGGGCAAACGAGCTGCACGAACATGCACAAAGCCAACCTCGGGTCATAACTTAGCATTTTTTGATACGGGCTCGTTCTTCCGGGTGCGCCCTCGCTCAACCCGCCTGAACGAGTTCACTCGAACGACCCACCCGAACGAGTTCACACGAGCACCCTCAAATGACTCACCAAAACAAAGGGACAAGGGAGAGCCGGGAAAACGAGCTGCACGAACGTGCACAAAGCCAACCTCGAGTCACAACTTAGCATTTTTTGGTACGGGCTTGTTCGCCAGCGTGCACCCTCGCCCGAGCCACTTGAACTTGTTCAACTGAACGACCCGCCCGAACGAGTTCACATGCACGCCCTCAAACAACTCACCGAAATGAAGGGACAAGAGAGAGCCAACTAAACGAACTACACGAACGTGTAAAAAGCCAACCTCGGGTCACAACTTAGAATTTTTTGATACAGGCTCGTTCGCCTGGGTGTGCCCTCGCCCGACCTGCTTGAACGAGTTCACCCGAACGACCCGTCCGAATGAGTTCACATGCACGCCCTCAAACGACTCACCCAGATTAAGGGACAAGGGAGAGTCGGGCAAACGAGCTGCACGAACGTACACAAAGCCAACCTCGGGTCACAACTTAGCATTTTTTGATACGGACTCGTTCACCTGGGTGTGCCCTCGCCTGACCCGCCTGAACGAGTTCACCCGAACGACCCGCCCGAACGAGTTCACACGCACTTCCTCAAACGACTCACCGAAATGAAGGGACAAGGGAGAGTCGGGCAAACGAGCTACACGAACGTGCACAAATCTAACCTCGGGTCACAACTTAGCATTTTTTGATACGGGCTCATTCGCCCGGGTACGCCCTCGCTCGACCCGCCTGAACGAGTTCACCCGAATGGCCCGCCCGAATGAGTTCACACGCACGCCCTCAAACGACTCACTGAAACGAAGGGACAAGGGAGAGCTGGGCAAACGAGCTACACGAACGTGCACAAAGCCAACCTCGGGTCACAACTTAGCATTTTTCGATACGGGCTCGTTCGCCCCGGTGCGCCCTCACCCGACCTGCCTGAATGAGTTCACCCGAACGACCCACCCAAACGAGTTCACAGCACGCCCTCAAAAGACTCACCGAAACGAAGGGAGAAGGGAGAGCCAAGCAAATGAGCTACACGAACATGCACAAACCCAACCTCAAGTCAAAACTTAGCATTTTTTGATACGGGCTCATTCGCCTGCGTGCGTCCTCGCTCGACTGGCCTGAACTACCTGGCCGAACGAGTTCACATGCACGCCCTCAAATGACTCACCGAAACGAAGGGACAAGGGAGAGCCAGGAAAACGAGCTGCATGAACGTGCACAAAGCCAACCTCGGTCACAACTTAGCATTTTTTTATACAGGCTCATTCGCCCGCATGCGCCCTCGCCCGACCCGCCTGAACGAGTTCACCTGAACGACCCGCCCGTACGACCCGCTCGAACGAGTTCACCCAAACGACCCGCCCGAATGACCCGCCCAAACGAGTTCACACGCACGCGCTCAAACGACTCACCGAAACGAAGGGAGAAGGGGGAACCGGGCAAACGAGCTGCACGAACGTGCACAAAGCCAACCTCGAGTCACAACTTAGCATTTTTCGATACGGGCTCGTTCGCCCGGGTGCGCCGTCGCCCGACCCGCCTAAACGAGTTCACCCGAATGACTCACCCGAACGAGTTCACATGCATGCCCTCAAACGACTCACCGAAACGAAGGGACAAGGGAGAGCCAGGCAAACGAGCTGCACAAACATGCACAAAGCCAACCTCGGGTCACAACTTAGCATTTTTCGATAAGGGCTCGTTCACCCGCGTGCGCCCTCACCCGACCCGCCTAAACGAGTTCACCCGAACGACCCACCCGAACGACCTGCCTGAACGAGTTCACATGCACGCTGTTGAACAGGTAAATCCCCTCTGCGGACAAAGGCAATCCCACTAGCCCAGAACGGGTCTAGCAACAATCAATCAATGCTACTCTGCAAGTTCCTAGTTGCAATTACAAAGTGGGTAATGAACACCTACTTGGATTCCAGCGCTATGTTTGATGAAGAGATGCCCCTCTCGCTCCTTCGCTCCGGCCGGTCACAATCCTCCATTATCCTCGTGGACGGACACCTGCACAAGCAAAGAGAAGACAAACAAAAGCGTAAAATCTAGTAAAAGCAACTATACATCAGTCAGAAAGGATGTAATTCACATTAACCATTATAAGACAAATGAGAATGGAACCATAACAATAGTCATCTATTAATGAATGATAGGTAGAGAAAGATACAACCAAGGTTCTGACGTTGAACCTATTCTCTGGCTGGGCGAGCAGCTATGTATGCCTTGCAATAGACCTTCTCTCTCTCAGGATTCCGGCAGCATAACCTCCCTATGCTTCAAGACTCTTACTATCACTCCAGACAAGCATAATCACAACTAGCATTACTCCAGACCTCCTAGAACTCTAGAACTCCCAGAACTCCAGAACTCTCTTAGAACTCCAGAACTAGCTTGTCTAATGCATGAGGACAGACTTTTATAAATGGAGAAGGGAGGAAGATTCAATGCACCAGGACGCCCATTGTGGATCGACATTATCTCCGAAAAGCTACTGAGGATAGATGTCAAGGATAGATGATGACTCTCGACCTCTATCAGATGGATTTTTTCCCTCAAAAGACTTCATGATCTGAAAGGAAAAAACATATGGGTGTGCGTTTACCAAAAATCATTACCAAACTTAGTTGGCATGAGTGTTGTTCTAGGAAAGAGCGCCAATGGGTGCACCCCTTTTTGAGGATCTCAATGATTGGCACGGATAAGACACTGTGTGCCTGCGCCAATGGAAAAAATGGAACTTTTCAGGGATAATTTGCAGAAGGTGTCTTCAAGGAACATGAAGTACATACTCAGGGGAACATAATGCAAGTGTTTTTAGGCTATGTCACTGCTCAAAGGTCCTGGAATGTATCCTCCAATGTACGAAAACAGGGGTAACAAGGACGGTGACCAATGGTGACAAATTACTGTGTAATAGATGCCCCTAAAGCATGAGGCCCGAGAGAGAGAGAGGGGTGAAATGCTTTACAAGAACACATATAGCTACCGCCGAGAATCTACATGTAGATACAACTGATATTTTGATTACATGTAGTCTAGGCATGGGTGCAACCATCCAAAAGACATACGAAGAAGGTCTGTGGTATGGACGCAGCCACCCAGCTGAAGAGACCATGATGATAAGAGGTATGGTCGCAGCCATCCTAAAAGACTCAGGTATGGGCGCAGCCATCCATCAATGAGTCATGTAAGAATGATCCACAAAATCGCAACCTGGTCTGCAACAGACTAGAACCAGGGTCTTGCGCTCCATCCAAACCCGAACAAAGTACAAGTCCAAACATGTGAATACACAAGTCAAAGTTGAACATGCTTGAACATCGTCTGATTACCAGGCAATGATGAAAGATGTTAACAGAAGCGAGAGGAGCCACCAATAATGACGATGGTCCTCAAGGTACTATAGGTACAATCCACGGTGTGCGAATAAATGAGTCGGTGTCGAACACCGTAGAGTCATTCGATCGGAGGCCGATGATGAAAACCTTGCGTCGAACACGAAGAACCTGTCATTGAGGCATGCAGGCTCCAAGGTACCGGAAGGGAGTCTCTAGGTCACTTTCCTAGATAATGAGCTGAAGTCGACAGGAAGTGATCTTCATCGAAGGTGGGCCATAATGTTTCCCACATCATTGACACGAGACGGAAAGAGACAATATGTTTTGTGTGAAATATCAGAGAGGTTGTTTCTTTTCATAGGTCAACTTCTCTTGAACATATTGGCGGCACGACAGTGGAATTGGCAGTATTTGACATCGATGGATGACGAGGCAATGAACAGATGAGAGGTCAAATAGGATTACCCAAACCCATGGAGGCAAGTGAAAAATGAGATGAGATATCCCCACCCCGACATGAAAGTAGAGAAGTGCCATGTTCAAGAGCGACATACTGCAGACACGACAATAATTATGGTTCCCAAAATTTTCTTTTCCCCCACCATTTCTGGCGGGTACCCCAATTATTTTTAACAAGATTGATGGGGATTGCATATGCTTGTGGTGTGTCATTTCGACAAAATCCGATGTCATCAAGTTTTAACGAGTTTGACAAAGGAAGAACTCGGCGTCTTTTCATGTTTAAAGAGTTTGAAAATACAACAGAAAAGGAAACTCCAGGGGTGTCCTTTTTTGTCAAGTTGTGTCTCCCGAGCCCGAAAAAGTATAAAACGATGCTCGAAAGAACCACCCGACCATTACGATCGAGGAGTACTTTTCATAAGTAGTGATTTCGATCTGAAAAGGTAAAAAAACGATCAAAACGACGTCGTTTCGTAACCATTAACGAGTTTGAAACGACAAAAACTCGGTAATCTTTTTATGTTTTAACGGTCGACAAAAGAACTTAAAACGACCGCCCCTTATTAACGTTTAACGAGCCAAGAGGAATAACTCGGCAATCTTTTCCTCTTTAAACGGTCAGAAAAGAGCTAAAAGAAGACCTCCATTTTTATTCTCTTTAGCGAGTCAAAAAGGGAAAAAATACTCGGCAATCTTTTCATATTTTACGAGTCAGAAAAGAGCTTAAAGGTGACTCGGGTATGGGTTCATTTTTACACAAGCTTGAACCATGGAGAACTTTGCTTGGATTCAGTTTCATGTTTACACAAGCTTGAAACGAAAAACTATGCTTGTTATGAGTTTGCATGCCCCCAGCATAATGACGCAAAACAAGGTACATGCCCCCAAAGCTTCATTGCATTCAACAAAGTGGATGGAATGAAGGTTCACTTTCGAGATCTTGGAAAGACTCGACTTGTATTTTACGAGATCTTAATCAAAAGGCTCGATTTGGAAAGGGGGTTGTTTCATTTTTTAATGAGGTTGACACAGTAAAAGAACTATCCTCATAACCCTTGTTTCATTTTTTAACGAGCTTGACACAAGATCTGGAACTATGCTCGGACCAGACCTAATTTCATTTTTTAGGGAGCTTGACATAGGAAATTGAACTATGCCCCGACCAGTCCTAATTTCATTTTTTAAGGAGCTTGACATAGGAAACGAACTATGCTCCGACCAAACCTAATTTCATTTTTTAGGGAGCTTGACATAGGAAGTGAACTATGCTCCACCCGAACCTAGTTTCATTTTTTAACGAGCTTGACACAAGACAAGGAACTATGCTCGACACCTTTGTTTCATTTTTTAACGAGCTTGACACATGAAAGGAACTATGCTTGGACTAGACCTAATTTCATTTTTTAAGGAGCTTGACGTAGGAAAGCGAACTATGCTCCGACCAGTCCTAGTTTCATTTTT
>APFE031753063.1:8321-24095 GCA_000404065.3 Pinus taeda
CATTGAGCTTTCAGTATGGTCTAGTTTTGACCATTTATGAGCAATTTTTAGTGGAGAACTTCTGGGAGATGATGTAATTAGTTGACCTTGTTCCTTTAGGCAGTGAAGAAACACTTTTAGGGACTTAGGAGCCCTCAGTTTATGGACATTTGTGATTGGAGTTGAAGTGCCCAAAAATGTCTGTAATAAGGGGTCTACCTATTGGTCAAACAAGAAATGCTTAACCCGAAGGGCATGGAGGAGATTTGACCCCGTGACCTCCCAATTAGCAAGGTACTTAGCAACGGGAAATCGACCAACTAAGCTAACCCTTGGAGCTGTGAAGAAATTTTTTTATATCATAGTTTTCCTTTCATTTCCAGCAAGGATGTACTTGAATTGATTCTAATAATGAAATTTGGATTCACTTTCAACTTCTAAGGCTTGGTTTCTTTCATAGGCCTCTAAGTATCCTTGGGATTAGCCATCCTGAGAGCCTTAGAGCCCTATTGTAAAATTTCTTTATCTTCTTTGCATTTCTTATATATGCACTTAGTATTCATGGTTAATTTGTTGTATATTAGATTGGTTAAATGATTGAAGTAAGTAGTTTTTCAGGTCATTTATATAGTTACAAGTATGATGCATCCTTAGAACAGCTCCACAAAGTCATATTCATCATTGAGCTACTTGGATTGCTTTCCTAGTTCACAATTCTAAAATTTCTAGTTTTAGTAATACATTCTATTGAATTTTAGCACATGTTAATGGGATTATTTCAAGTTGATTCCACTTGTATTGACATATAAAAACATACAACTTAATAAAAAAAAATTACCCCATAGCATGTTTACTTGATTATCTTAGGCATTTGATTACTTAGATTTAGCTTACTAGTTCACTACTCAGAAATTTTTGGTTTTAGTAATAAATTTCTATTGAATTTTGGTATATGTTAATGAGGTTATTTTGAGTTAATTCCAGTTGTATTGAAGCCTAAAAATATTGAAATTAATATTAAAAATCACCCCATAGAAATTTTATTTGATTAGCTTGATAATTTAGTAGGTTAACTAAAGAAAGAGGCTTGCTAGAAGTTTCTTGTAGCAATCTTGTAGCAATATAGGGTTTCCTATAGCAGTTTGTTTTCAAGCACTTCCCTTGCGAGATTCACTCCAAATTCATGGTAGAGTATATTTATGTCTCAGAATAGTCAATGAATTCTATTATACCACTTTGGTTGAGTTGAGGCTTGGTTAGATCGCCATTTAGTTTTTTTCATTTCTTGCTTCTTGAATGTTGATTTATGCAACTAGTCTAGATTTCCTTTCCTTCAATTTACTTTAAGAAAGGTATGATTTATTTCCTACAAGAGTAATCTAGGGATTTCCTTTCCTGCAAAGTAGAATATGTTTCCTTTAATTTCATTTCCTTTCCATCAATATAGATTAGATTTTCTTGGTTGTTTAGCTTATGTGTGTTTTCTTTTAAATAGGATAGATTTCCTTTCTATCATTTACTTTCCATCAAAAGAAGAATAGGTTGGTTTATTTATATTTACCCTATGCAACTTAGGACTAGGATCTTATCTAGATATTTTCTAATTTAAATTTGTTTCCTTGCCTTCTTTGACTTGCATCAAAGGGATTAGACTAGGAAGAGGAAGGTGTCTACTACACACAAAATGTTGGTCCCTCTTAAGTTTGTATTAACCCCGGGTTGAGAATTAAATTTGGTAGCATTGGAGTTGAAAAATTCTTATTGCAATACTAGGGCTCATTAGAAAGGTACATCATCGGTTAAAAGAAGCAATAGGTCAACATTAATGGTAACTATTTGCACTAATGAAATTCCTAATCTACAAGAGGTAGAATGAACAAGATTGAGGGGATTATGATATTTGGATATAATAGAACTTGAGGATTAATGGTAACTATTTGCACTAATGAAATTCCTAATTTACAAGAGGTAGAATGAACAGGATTGAGGGGATTATGATATTTGGATCTAATAGAATTTGAGGATCTAAGGAGGTTTCAAGAGGATTTCTTCTGCCACATCAAACAAATACATTTCTACTATGAAGAGGTAATTGATCTGTAAAAGTAATAGGCATCACAATAGGTTGGTAAAAATAAGGTTTAGGAATTCCTGTGGAATATTAAAGAATATCAGTCAATATCCATTAGACCCCTATTAGCATCCTTAGACTAAGAAGAAAATATTTAATGAAATATCAAGCTGTGATAAACTCTTGGAAAGAAAATCCTCTTGATTTAGATAAGAGCTTTAATGAGCTAAGTAAAAAATGTCTTAGACTATGAGGATGGATTAGGTAGCTTACCATCAAATTAGCTTGGCTAGCAAAGATATACTAGGTGTATCAAAACCTCAAGATATATTCAAGGAATCTTGTACGAAATTGTAGAAATACAATGAAATGAAACAACTAAATTCTTTAAGACAAGAGTCCTCTAGAGTTCCTTGTATCACCTTCTTGAAGAGGTCCTTTTCTAACCTTTTGCCAGAATTTTTTTAAAGCTATCGACTGGGTCATTACAAAACATCAACTATAAATGGAGCAAATGTTCCCACTCCATACTAAACCAATTAGACAAATCCACAGCAAATGGGAAGGCCACATATCCATCAAGGATGGCATGTTCTCTTTGATACCTCCAACTTCTTAAACTGTGAGTCAGTTCTCTATCAATTTTAAGACCTATTTTAGTTTCAACATTGGGATCACACTCCACCTCATCATGGGGAGGTTTTTTTGTAACTTTATAAATAAAAGCAATTCCTTGGGGAGGGGGTGGGTGAGGGTTGGTAAATTTTATAATGGGGAGTCACAGATAGATAAATTTTTTAATAATTATTTATGTTGATTTCTTAATGCTCATAAGTCAACTACTAGCCAAAAACCTATAGAATAAACTCACGTGTTTGTATTATTATAAGCACAGTGTTCCTCCTATGAATTAGACAAAACTTGTTTTACTTATATAAAATAATTTAGACATTAGTAGTGCTCCATGATTTCACATAAGTATTCTTCTAAATTGTGATCTCTATGGGCTTAGTGTTTTTTGTAACTCTATAAATAAAATCAATTCCTCGGGGAGGGGGTTTGGTAAATTTTATAATGGGGAGTCACACATGGATAATTTTTTAAGAGTTATTGTGTTTATTTCTTAATGCTCGGAAGCCAACTACTAGCTAAAAACCTATAGAAGAAACTCACATGTGTTTGTATTATTATATGCATTATGTTCCTCTTGTGAATTAGAACTTGTTTTACTTATGTAAAATAATTTAGACATTAGTAATGTTCCATAATTTCACATAAGTATTCTTCTAAATTGTGATCTATATGGGCTTATTAGGGATAATTTTCATGTTCTTTCACTTCTGCACAAGTGTTCGTTCTTCTACATATTAGAGTGGCTACTATATTCATTCATTAATGTTGTATAGCTTGGACATTTTCATTTTTGTCAACATAATTTAGCCTTTCCTATTTCATAGTTAATATATTTTATGGTGTTATCCTTAAGTAAATTTGCACTACTCTTGTTTTCTAAATTATAGTTTTTGTTTTTCGATAGCTTCCATAGTGTAGTGTTTTTAAGGATATTTTAGTAGTTCTATATTCATTTCAACCATGAAATCCCATTGAAACTAGCTATCATGTCATTAATCTACAAGATTCAACCATCCCAAAAAAGGTAGATTTAACTAGGCCTCTCTCTTGGCTTAGATCACATAATTATTGGACAGTGCATTCCATTCCATCAATATTAAGCAGATAAATGTAGTTTGTATCAATTGAAACTTATAGAATCCAACATCTACTAAATGGGTCTCCTCTAACTATGATGCGTGAAGAGAAAATCAACTACTCATTAGAGTAAAACTTATCGAGTATAGAAAAAAAATAAGATCACTTAATGTGTTAATTCTACATGTATTAAGATGATCAATTAATGACTAATAAAGATAACTTAAGCATGAATTGTTGTACAAAATTATACATGACCAGTTTTAGCTCGCGTACATCTCTCATGTTAATAAATGTTAATAAAGATAGAATTACTTAGCACTAATAATGTATTGTAATAAATCGTCATGGAGTAATAACCCAAGTATATATCATCCACAAAATGTAAATAGAGAACTTAATAAAAAATAGGTAGTTTATATCTCTCTCTATCTAAATCAAGTTCTTTAGCAATAGGACGTGGTCTAGATCTTACCCTAGCTAAAGTAACTAATTATTTTCCCAATGTTGTGTTCATGGTGTTCACCATAATATCCCTTGCATCAATTCAAAAAATTGATGAATTGGATAACTCCTACGGAAAAATGATACCCCTACTCGGTAATGGTACTAATATCATGGGAACTAATATGGAAATAGTATCGATATGATCCCTATGATAGTCAAAATTGTGTCCCTTCCTAGGATGAAAAAAATGTAATGGTGTGTTGGTAAATTCAAGGTGCATGTGCAACATAAACTTAACATAAATTTGTGTCAAAAATATAATTTAACCTTATCATGGTGGGGAAACATGCCCTACACTTTAATAAATATATCATAAAAATAAGGCATTGCAAACTCGATATTAGTCTTGGAGTTAAAGTGGTTTCTCCCTAGCATGGTTAGGAGGGATAACAAGCAATGTTCCCCTCAAATCATGCCTTCTTTTCATGGCTTCAGCCACATCCTAGTTATGTGTCCCTAACAACTAGATCCTTGTCCTCGTGATGCCACTTTTCCAAGGGAATTCTATGGTTCCACCATTCTTTAGAGATTCATTACTTGATTAAAACTCTCTAGCAAAATTAACATCACTCATTAAGTGTTGATATGATGAGGAATCGTTAGATCTATAAATAACCTACTGTACTACTAAGATATATCCTCAAGGGTGGTCTATGTCATCTCATTCTCTGATGGAGGAGGAGACAAAATATGAGATAATTACTAGATACCCATGTAATTTAGATGAAAAACATATATACATTAAAATATATGTTTTCTTGTGAATCAAACTTTTCAAATTTAAAGAGCATATTCGTAATTAAATGAGAATTAAATTAATATTTAAAAATGAGGTCCTATAACTCCTTGCTATGTTTTGATGATGCATGCATACTTTAGGATGGGAAAGGTGCACTTCTTATTTAAATACTATTACTACAATGACTATTGTTAGCTAGTCACCTCTTAACTATATGGTGGGGTACCTATGCACTAAAAACAAATATTATTTATGGTGATAATAAATTTCATATTTATTTATTCATTAAAAACAAAATTATTTCTAAAACACATATGTCTTCTCATAGGTTTAATGAGGCACCACTCTAGGTGATCTAGGAATAGGACCTACATAATATTCATAGTTCCATGTGTCATGAAGAGAAGACCCCCACTATAGAAAATATTTACATTGAATTATTGGTCTTAACCTTGTACAAAAAAATGTGGCAAAGAGATTCTTAATAAAAGTAGAAGATATGAGTGCATGCACACGCACACACACACAAACACAAATATTTTTCCCTAAAACCTCAAAACTAGGAAAACCATATAATATGTATATCCCACAACATTCATAAACCACCAATCCATTGACCCTAGATTATAATACAACCATAGTTCTTTAACTAAAATTAGAAAACCATAGACTAAACCACCGTGCACCACAAAATCATTAAACATGAAAATCATATGTCAAAAATTTCCAAAAACAAAACAACCAAAATTTTTTTATACAAAGTTATAACTCCCCTTGTGACCCCCCTATGACCCCCTATTGTGCCCGGGGAAACTAAATTTTCATGAGGCTACTCATGCAAAGAACATAACACATACCCAACATGAATAACCAAGATGAATTAGATAGAGCTAAAATATTTAGTTAAAGAATTTATAAAGATGTCATATGAAGAAACAAAACTAGCATCTAGGTTACCAAATAAGGGTTTTAAATGTTAATGGTTATAGTGGTTCGGGTCCACAAGTTCTAGGTATTAGGTAAAAATAAAATAAAACTATTATGTTGGGAAAAGTGTAAGTGGTTGTCACGTGACTTTCCTCAGATGATTAGCATGCTTAATTGGCAAGCCCACACATGCATAAGGTAGAAGTAAGGAGATAAAAAAAAATGAGCTTACCTCTTCCTTGAGATGAGTGCCATGGAATAAATGATCCATTATCCTTCCACCTACTCAAATATGGTGTGGTAAATATGTTACACAAGGAGAGAAGACAAAACACAAAACAAATCATAAGGAAAAAAACATCCAAGAAACAAGGTGTACGAAACAAAACTAAAAGGGAGCACTTGGTACCAAGACAACAAAATTGTCAAGTAGGAATTGATTTAAGTGGTAATGTCACTTATATTTTTTGGGTACAATTAGGAATCTTGAGCTAGCATGCCTACCCATGCATAATAAATTATTGAGGAGACTAAATGAAATTGGGTTTCCCTTTTACTTGAGACAAATGGCATGGAATAAATGAGACACCATCCTTACACTTACCAAAAAGAGAGGTTTGGAAAGATAATCCATAAGGAAATACGACCAAAAGCTAAATGAAACAATAGGAAAACACCATGGGTAAATAGAGAAGGAAGATAAAGGAAAACGATAAGGTGGGGCCAAAAAAAATAAAAGGGAATGATTGGTAAAAGGATAACAAAATTGTCAAGTTGGAACAAGTCTAACAATTCATGTCACTTATCTCTTTTGAGATGAATTGGATGCCTAAACTAGCATGCCCACACATCCATAGGGAAGAAGTGAGGAGACCTAACAAAATTGGGGCTTTCCTCTTCCTTGAGATGAGTGGCATTGAATAAACTAGCCACCATTCTTGCATCTACCAAAAATGTGGGGTTGCCAAAATAACCTCAAGGCAAGAAAATCAAACATTAAATGGAACACAATAAGCACCATCGGGAAATAGGAGGAAGAAAAAAAAACAACAATGGAAAGGCTATGAAACCATAAGGGAGCATGTGGTAGAAGTACATCAAAATTTTGTCAAATATGAGAGGTATAAGTTCTCAAATCACTTATATTTTCAAAGACAACTTGGAATTCCAAATTGGCACACTACTTCATGTACAAGGAAGAAGTTAGGAGGCCAAAGAAAATGGTTGTTCTCCTCTTACTTAATATTAGTGGCATGTAATAAGAGGCCACCATCCTTACCCATACCAAAAATATGTGATTTCCAACACAAGAGATAAGGCAAGAACACCAAATGCTAAAGAAAACAAAAGGGAAACACCATGGGGAATGAGGAGAGAAATATGAAACCAAGCGAAAAGATGAACGCCATCAACCCACAAGGGAGCACTTTTAGAAAGACAAATTAATTATCCAGACATAGTGGTTACGTCACTTGTCTTTTCAAAAATGACCAAGAAACCCAAATTTCCATGTTTTCTCCCCTTCTTACTTAATATTAGTGGCATGTAATAACAAGCCACCATCCTTACACCTACCAAAAATATGTGGTTTCCAACACAAGACATAAGGCAAGAACAACAAATGCTAAAGAAAACAAAAGGGAAACACCATCGGGAATGAGAAGAGAAATATGAAACCAAACAATAGGATGAAGGCCATCAACCCACAAGGGAACACTTTTAGAAAGAAAAAAGAGTTATCGTGTCATAGTGGTTAGGTCACTTATATTTTTTAAAATGACTTAGAAGCTCAATTTCCATGTTTTCCCATGCATAGAGAAGAAGGAGACCAAACGAAATTAGGGTTTCCCTCTTCCTTAAGTTGATTGCATGGAAGAAATGACCCAACACACTTACACCTACCAAGATGATGGGGTTTCTATTCTATTTGTGGATGCTTCTACATGTATTTCTATGAATGGATCTATGTGTCATTATAGTACATCGCATTACATATTTGTGACATACAATATTTCCTACTCACTTTACATCTCTAAGTTATCATTGCAAACCTCTTGATGGACCTATTGTAACAACTAATGCCCATCACTCATGGCAGTAGGATTTTAGATGAGTCAAAGGCAATTAATAGTAAATTCACATATGTGTATGTTCTATCAATCCCTTTTAAGCATAATTCATTGAAATCCACCCTCATTAACTTACTAACCTTTTATGTTGCTTCTACCAATGTGGATAATGATCATAAATCTCAAATTTAGATTGTTGATTCTAGCAACCCCTTGCTTGGGTTACTCCTAAATAGTAGCATATGTATGTCATCTAGATTATTAAATACCTTGATATACCATTTGGGATTATTCTTTCCTTAATGATATGTGGAAAAGCTACCTTGAAAAGTTGCAAGCTAAGCTTCAATATTGGAAATATAAAGATCTTCCTATCACTAGAAAGTTTATTATCTTCTATAGAATTTTATAGGATGTTCATGTATAAAATGTTTCTGGTTTGCTTCCTAGTACACCAGGTTAGAAGATTAGAAAAATAATTTATATCATTATTGTAGATTGAGTATTGTTGTGAAAGAGGCCTCCCTATAGTTCCATAAAATGTGTGCATTATTTGTTAATCATGGGAGCTCAACCTCATTGGTATTTTTCAGTAGAGTAATATAAGTGTATAATTCCCTTGGAGTTTTTGTTTCTAAACATGATTTTTCAAAATAAATATATTAGTAAGATGCATAGACATTTTGGTATTTGTCCTCATTTCAAATCCACATTTGTTTTAAATTCAAGGATTAGAGAAATTGTTGATATCATTCTTATGGGTTGAGTATGGTGGTCAAAAAGGCCTCCTTATGGTTCCCTAGCATGTGTACATTCTTTGTAAATATAAGAAGCTCAACCTTATTAATATTTTTAAATAATAGTATCAGAATATATTGTTAATTGCATTAACAATAATTCCCTTGAAACTTTTTGACTTATACATGATTTTTCAAAATAAATACATAAGACGTGTGGAGTGTAGTGTTAATTACATATAATTTTCAAAATAAACACACCAATAAAATATATAAACCTTTTAATTTTTATAACATTATTTCATCTTCTTATTTATTTCAAATTCAAAACTTGTTCATAATAAAAACATTGAAAATGCCTATAAATAATTAACGGCTGTTTTAACTCGAACCTCCTTAAACAACACAAACAAACAGTGAGGATACGTGGAAATAGTTACATATTTTTGTAACTTAACCTTAAACAACATAAGAAGTTGAGACTTAAGTGACAACATAAGAATTTGAGACTTGCTTTTTATATCGGTATGAGAAGATGGAAAGTAAATGCATTATTGAAATTCCATGGTTTCAAACCAAAGCGCGAAGTAAAAGGACTATATCTTTAATGGAGTGATCAATGGGCACATAAGAAATCCTTGTAGTCCTTGTTGGCTTCAAGGAGACTAAGCTTTAATTCCATCAAACTATTATACCCTTCACATATCCAAAATTTAAATGAATTACCATGTTAAGTAGGCCTTAGTCTTACTGGCTATCAGACAAAGGCATATCTTTTACATGATTGAGGATTGTGTCAAGGGTGATTAAGGGAAACGTTTTAGAGCTCTCTTAAGAGTGGATTCCCCAATGATGAATGCCCCATTGACCCAATTACTCGAAATCCACATAAGAAACAGATAAACATATACTTCTAAGAATATTTACTAGCTCAAGAAGTAAAATAACGAAACATATCAACATATATTTTGAGAATGTTGACTAGATCAAGAAGTATTATAAAATCCTGCAGTACATTTAAAACTTATGTTCGTAAATTTGGCTTCATATGAAAAATATTTCCTTAAAACAATGTTTTCAGGAACAAGCATGGCTTACATATCATTCAAATGAAGTGTTGAAACAAACCTGGTTAAAAGTTATAGCTCAGCCCGTTTGAAAATACGTAGAATTCACATATATTTCTATTCTGTTTATAAGGTAAATAAAATATTAAAACCTAAAGCTTCTCTCTTGACTCAATATACGGAGCTGAGTTTCAAAAGGATGGTATGTGAGTGAATAAATACCATACCTCACATCAAATATCATCCCTCCACAGGGCTGAGTTTCAGAGGGATGGCATGTGATTTATTTATTTAGGGTTACTCATAGGAGCTTTTTTATTTATGGTACAGCTCTTCCAACAAGTTTATTAAATCTAAAGGAAAATAACATAAACGAATAGGCAAAAACATGTTCTTTAAAACACATGCAAAGCTGTCTTCAATATATAGATACACAACGACGTTGATATTTATAGTATAGTGGATAATGAACTGCAGATCTCTCTGATTTTATTGAAGTGGGGAGCATTATGTAGCATTATAAGCACCCTGAACTACAGAAAGAACATTTTAAGCATTGCTAGATGCACAGTACACTGTAATTTGCTGCTGCCCCAGACAAACTAACAAGGAATATTTAATATAAAACCAGCAACTGAAATAGGAGACAACACAGAATTCGACATATCTGAGAAAAGCAACCAGATGCAATTCCAAATCGAACCGAAACCGAAGGTCCACAAATAGCGTTTCATATCTGCAAAATTGAATAGAAAAAGTTAAACACAGCAGTTAAGTTATAAAATTCGACCTCAAACAAGTATTTTGAGAATTTGTCAAGATATAGCGGTATTAAAATCTGCTTTGGCATCAACATACCACGTAATACATAGCTCCTTGCTGCAGGCTTTCCAAGGTGAACCCCCATTCATTCACTAAAACAGGCTGACCGCTGGAGTGAAGCAAAACTGCAGTTTCCCCGAAGACAGCCCTGACGTTTATAGGTCCCATGGGGACTTCAACTGCGATGTCATTTATGAGTACAGTTATTGAACGGCCGTAGATCAAGTCCTCTCCTGTTCCTGCAGACAAACATTAGCAGACATAGATATATGTTACATTCAACAAAATAGTAATGATCTCAATGGCCATATATCTGAATAGTAATGATCTCAGTGGCGATATATCAAACATAAGACATATGCTTGTACTAGTATCAAGCATAAGTAATCTTTGGAGTCACAGAAACAATAATGGAGATACATCTGAATAGTAATGATCTCAATGGCGATATATCAAACATAAGACATATGTTTGTACTAGTATCAAGCATAAGTATCTATGGAGTCACAGAAACAATAATGAAAACAATCAGCTTGTATCAAAATATATTGATAATTTTATACCTGCTATGTTATACATAGTTTTACTGATAATTTTATATAGATTTTAAAAATATTTAAAAATTTGATAAAATAAACACCTGCCTTAATCTAAAACATTGAAAAAAATACTCTCCTAATTCATCTACAGAGAAACCAAAGGTTCTACAATCGCAACTTTCATCCTATACCATTGTGTTGGCTAGAATCACTGGCCGGAGATAAGCTGAGTCTAACAGCTGCAGCAGGTAAAAAAAAAAAGAAAATTATGGTTATGGAAATTGGAAGGGATAATATAATTAGTCATATATATAAATATAGCTTCAAGGGTTAGCTTAGTTGGTCAAAATCAGTGCCTGGCCATCTCTAGCTCACAGGCCTCCAATCTCCAGAAGCCCTTGGGGTCAGGCCTTGCTAGTGGACTAGGTCACAGGGTCCAATCTCCCTAAAGCCCTTGGGATCAAGCATTGCTAGTGGGCCACCTTGCTAGATTCCTTTAAGGATCCATCAGTGGATTTAGCACCACTTGTTAGTATTACACTCAAAAAAATAACAATGGTCTCAATAGCTATATATCAAACAGCTTTTAGGTGTTTAATCTAGTAGTAATCATAAGACATATATAGTCACAGAAACAGTAATAGCACCAATCAACCTGTACCAAAGACCTTTTTCTTGTGTCTGCTAAGGGTTGGATAGGGATACACATTTGATTTTTGAATTTAATTGTAAATTTTAGGAATATTTCAAAATTTGATAAATAGTAGTGTAGTCTATGAAATAAGCTTTTAGAGATAAGGCTGGTTTAAAATCAATACACTTTAATTGCAGGTGGTATAGTTGTATTAAAAAATTATAGCAGACTTTACAAATTAAACCAATCATTATAAAATAAAAATAAAAATATAGTATCTAAAATCAATTTTTGAACTCAATTCTACCTTTCACATTCTAAATATTCCCAAATAATTGAGATAAATATTAAATTTAGTTCATAAGTTATATACTCTATCATAAAACTAATTATTAGAGTTAGATTGGTGAATTCTATTGTAAATTTTGAGAATGCCAAAAAAAAAATCTAAAATTCAATTGTTTCGTATTTCAAATATCAAATATTCTCAAAATATATAGTTAAAACAAAAATTACTGTGACTTGAGATGTTAGAAAGCATCTGGATAAGCAATGACACGATGTCCATACCCATGGCTACATGAATAAGCAGACTGTCACCTAAGGGGAATATAAAATTTTAGTGGGATTTAAAAGTTTATTCAAAAACTAAATTGAGGTGTAAGTTAAGCCAGTGGCAGGTTCAGGTATAGACATGAGAATATTTTTTCTGTCAGTGCATGTACCCTCATTAAATATTCCTCCTCTGGCTGCTGCAGCAGCTGCTACTGCCTGCATGTAACTGCACTGATCATTACTCATTTCTCCATTCATTTGCAAATGATAATGCTCTTGATGTGCAGAAAATGGAGCAGCCGGCACAGCAGAGTATGATTCACCAGTGTTGTGCAACGAATTAACTGTTGTATTAGCCACGTCCATGATTGCTTTAGACTGATCAGTCCTACTCTTCTCTGCGCTAGATTTAGAGCTCTCTGCACACTGAAATTGGCGTTGCCTTTGCTTGGTTCTGGACTTTCTGTTCTGGAACCAATAGAAGACATTGGCATCCCCAACTTGTCCGAACTCTTGTAGCTGAGCTCTGATTCTCTTTATCTCATCTCTGGGAGGGTTCACCATGCCAGAGTTGAATATGGATTCTAAGATCCGGATTTGTTCTGGTTTTGGATTCCATCTAGGCTTTGGTTCCGGCGGGCTCCTCTCCTCATTCTCTGATGATGTACCTGAACAAATTACAGCTCTCAGACTTTGTTCGACATATTTTAATCAAATTTGAAAAAATACTATACACCGGAACGCATAATATTGAAAAATTCCGCCTTCCAGCAAATTCCCTTCACCCTGATACTACTGGGAAATTGTATTAAGAGGCCCACATATACCTAGGGTTTGGTTTGAATCTGAGATGCCCCTTGCATGAAGCTAACAATCAAATTCTTTTTATCTATCAAGACACTATGCACTATCCATCTAAATACCTTTCAAACTACCTTACAGGCACAGATATGAACATGGGCCAAGAAGCCTTGTACTGCATTTATATGTGGTGGAAGTGGTATTCTATTTACACATTTAAACATTTACACTAGCTAGAGTAAGAAACAGTGGGTAATTTTGATATGATTTTTTTTTGGATCTATCACAATGTGTTTTTGAGTAGATGTCTGGAGTAATGTGTTTTTGAGTAGATGTTTGGAGTAAGTGTGGTTGAGTAGATGTTCGAAGTAAGGTAAGATGAGATGATTAAAAAATAATGTGTAATTATGATTTTTTTTAATCCATCACAATAATGTGTTAGTATGAAGAGTCATATTATTTTCAGGCTTAAAGTTAAAAACACAATTCAAAAATCATATCAAAATTACTCACATTACAAAAACCTAAACTCATAAAAATAATAAACATGTCAATATTTAAAAAACAATCATAAAAACAATAAACATGTTCATGTTTAAAAATATCATAAACATGTTAATGTCTAGAGAAATTTTATAGCAATTATGCCTTTATATTACTGAGATCTTATGAAAATAAAGAATAGCATAGCTGCTGCCCAAAAATCATATCAAAATTACTCACATCACACAAACCTAAACTCTTAAAAACAATAAACATATTAATGTTTAAAAAAACAATTATAAAAACAATAAACATATTCATGTTTAAAGAAACTATAAACACCTAAACTCATAAAAACAATAAACATGTTAATGTTTAAGAAACAATCATAAAAACAATAAACATGTTGATCTTTAAAGAAACTATAAACATGTTAATATCTAAAGAAATTCTACAGCAACTATACCTCTATATTACTGAAATTTTATGAAGATAAAAAATGGCATAGCAGCTGCTCAAAAATCATATCAAAATTACTCATATAACAAAAACCTAAACTCATAAAAACAATAAACATGTTAATTTCTTAAAAAACAATAATAAAAACAATAAACATGTTAATGTCTAAAGAAACCATAAACATGTTAATGTCGAAAGAAATTTGACAGCAGTTATGCCTTTATATTACTGAGATCTCATGGAGATAAAGAATGGCATAGCGGCGAAGTTTACAGCTGATGCTTTGATATCAAAGAAGAAGACGATGTTATTGGAGTTCCAGCAGACACTTACCTTCGTAAGAAGACCTTTGGCTGGAAATAGCTGAAGAATTTGATGTTTCATGCCATTGATTGTGCGACGTGGAGGGCTTTACTTTGAACATACTGGGCCAATGCTTGTTGGGATTCATATTTGACAGAAGGGCTAGTCTTACCTTGTCGAAATTCAGCCTGAAATACCCAATTCAAATAGTAAGAATAATGCAGACCAATTCTTTAAATTTGCTGCTGCAACTCCTGTGCAACTCCTGTGAGATATAGTTAAAAACAAAGGGCATCAGTCAGATACATTATATTAATCACAATTTTCACAGAATCTAAATGAGTTGTCATAAAAAAAAATATTTTTAATAGAAAAATCCATGCTTAGAGCAGTTCACAAGTATACATAGTGCCTAGAGCAGCTCATAAGCATACAAGATTTCCCTAGAGCAGCTCATAAGCATACATAATCTTGTTGGTAACCAGTAGTAATCAAGAAATAATCTTGCTGGTAACAAACTAGTAATCAAGAAATATATAGACATGGGATAACTATACCTGAGATTTGCTGCTATCTCCAAGAACACAAGCCAGAAGAAGCCAGCTGCGAGAGAGACCATTCATAAATTGTTCACCAGGGGTCGATTCTTTTTTATGGAGTGGGTAGTTGCAGAAGGCATTTAATGGTTGAATTTGATTAGTGTAAAAGTCAAATTGCAGCGAGGGGTCCGGGTGCACGGGGAGCCACCGAAAAATGAAAACGGGTGGCAAGGAAAAGAGTACGATGGCGTAAATGCGAATTATGTATCCGAGGCCGCTGCCGTCCGGGATGCCAATGGGAGTGGCGATAGATTAAAGTTGTGTCGCCAATTTCTAGTGCTTCTCGCGAATTTGTTATAACGTCTTCATTCATATTACGGAACCTCCTCTCATGTGACTATTATACTCCTCCCTGCATAGCTCCCAAGGCGCGTTGACGCAGCAAAATAATGGATGACTTCACTGTCTGAAGCAATCGCTCCTTCAACAAACTTAGCTTAAATTAAACGGTTTAATAGTTTGCTAGATTCTGGTAACTCTGTCCAATTTTGTGAAGAAAAGTTTGAGCGCTTTAGATAAGTTACAAGAATTGTTAGATTTTTTTAAATAATTTTTCCCAGAAATAATCGGAAATTACACTTTCAAAATCTTTTTCCACCACGTAAAACAAAATCACAACGGTGGGCAAAATCGAGCTTCTTCATTTACAGTTTGAATTGATTCCCCGGCACTCAACATTTAAATAAGTTCACAAATTAGACTGCTGCAAAAGAGAAAAGAGAAATAAAACAACCCTAGGCACTCACATAAATTTAATTTCAAGAAATATATAG
>APFE031753063.1:27363-55910 GCA_000404065.3 Pinus taeda
AAAGTTAAAAACTTTAGTTAAAAATCATAAAAAAATATTCAAATAAAACATTAAATATTTACATTACTAAAATATAATATAGGTAAAGATAATTTATATCATAATACTTATGGTGGTAGAGGTTTTTCTAGAAAGCCAAATATCTATATGTGGTTAGTATTACACAATAAAGCCTTAGCATGGGACATCTTGCCAAAAAGAAATTATGAAGAAATAGGCATACTTTGTCTCTACCAAGTTAAGTTGAAATTAACTCTCAAAAGGCTTAGCATGACATATCCTTCAAGAAATAAATTATGAACTAGGTATATGTTGTCTTTACAAAGCTAAGTTGAGAGTAACTCTCACCTTGTTATAACTTATGCTAAGGGAATTGGATTTCCAATACTAATGAGTAGCGATTAAAACTAAGGAGAAGGACGAATAAGAATAAGGTAGAATTGGATTCCTATGGAAAAATGTTACCATTAGGGAATTGGATTTCCAATACTAATTAGTGATTAAAACTAAGGAGAAGGTCGAATAAGAATAAGGTAGAATTGGATTCTTATGGAAAAATGTTACCATTATGAAATTTAAGTATGATTGTGAAATATAAGTGTTGTTAATCTTATTTTTTTTATAGTTTTCTAATTTAATATTTATTTATTGTAAATAAATAAAAGATAAATATTTTTAATCAAGGAATAATCTATTGATGACATAGATTCTAAAACTATGTAAGAATTCATTCTACTAGTATTTAAGAAAAATATTTAATTCCTAAAAAAAAAAATATAAATAATCTCCTAATAATTAAAAACTAGTAACATTTATTAAATATATCCCAATATACTCATTTCAAAACATAAAAAATAATATAATATATTAAAAATTTACTAAAATTAAGAATTAAATGTAAAATTTAAGAACAAAGAATCACTACATAAATATTCAACAATATCAAATAACTTTAATTTAAAAAAAAATAAGCTTCAAATTAATTCTTAGTTACAATTATCTTAGTTACAATTATCTAAAAATTATGCAACATTCCAAAACCCATTCCAGAAAATTAATTTTCTTTTTTATTATCTAAAAATTATGCACCATTCTAAAACCCAATACAAAAAATTAATTTTTCTATCTATTAAAATTCATTAATAATAATAATAATAACACAAAAATTAAAAGCTACAAACTTTCCATGTCTGTAGAATCTCACAAACTAAAACATGTGTATATTTAACATAACTCTATAATTTAAAATATACTATCATTCTTCATTCACATGGATTCTTGATTTTGTAGCCAACTTCTCTCAATATTTTGTTAGTCCCACATTCTAGTTAAACTTCCATATGTCAGTGTCTTAATATCAAGATCCTCTTCTCTTTATGATTTTCAAATTTCCTTTATGAATTCAATTTGACCCTATGCTATGGTGCATTATTCATTACAACTCAATATTTATTTATGCACCATAGATAAATGTAATGTCTCTTCCTATAATTCAACTATGTCTTCCATAAACTTTCTCTTAGCTCATGCTATGCATATTCTTCTTAAAGCTCATTCACAAAGTTAGTTATAGATTATGGGGATTCTTTATAATGTTTAACTTGATTCTTAAATGATAGTAACTCCTTTATCATGCTCTCTACTTCAATTTCATCTTCTCAATCCTTCTCCTTATCAATTGTAACATGAGAGATTGGTAATCTAAGTGATAATAATTCAATTAATTTTGTTTTTCTAGTTGCTATTAAAGGTTCCTTGAAAGTTCATATTATAACACTATCCATACTTATTTTCCATTTTCCATGCATCCTTTTTATAATAAAATGTCTACAACACTCATAAACCATGGATTGCACATTAGTGACTTCATTTGAGGGCTCAAGGATATGTTGATCTCCCTAAGATAGAATATTTCCTTTGTTTCTTGGGTTTGAAAATGCTCCATTGAAGGTTCCCTACCCTTTTATATAGCTTGATCCTTATTAGATGCTTTCCCTTTATCAACTACTTGAGATACATCACTAGGATTTTGAGCCAGTTCATCCATCATGGGAGCCGTTTCATCTTCCACATAGGTACGTGATGCAGGAGCATTCTTCAAAGCTTATAAGACCCATGAGTCTTATTTCACATTTACTAAAGGGAGTGGGTTCCCTTAATCATTTTATTTATTTTCTAAGTTTATCTAAGTTTTGAAGAGATTGGAATGTAATTTGATTAATGGAGAATATCTCATGAATGTAGAGATCTTAGAGACAGTTGAGTAATCCTAGGAAGAGTGAGGATTTGAGGGATTTAAATGATTAATTTGGGTTTCTATTTGAGAAAAGAGTGGAGCTTATGAGATACTTTAGGAGAGAGCGAGAGATTATTGGATCTAAACTAAATTGGTTCATGAATCCATTTATGTATAAATTGTGATCTTCTGAATAATTCGATAGGTTAGCTAGAGGTTAACTAGAGGTTAGCTAGGGATAGAGAGCTAGAGGATAGTAAGAGAAAGAGTGAGGAGTTAGGAACAACAGTAGATGGATTTTTATGGAGAAGAACTAAACAGTCGAATGTGACTACTTTCCTTGTAAATATTTAAAAAAATACAAAAATAGTGTGGATTTCTATATATCATGTATGGGAATTTGTGTCTGTATGTGTCTTAATAGCCTTATGGTGCATTAACTGTGAATCTAAGAAACACCATGGAATTCTGTGTTGAATAGCATGAATGTGTGATGGAATTTCCTTTACGAGATTAGTATTTAATTGTTTAATAAACCCTGTGTATAGGCATGTAGAAATAGGGATTCCTTTTTGAATGGATGGAGGGATCAGCCGAAAGAGAGCGTAATTGGTTTTCACAATAGACAAAGGAAGACTGAGAACTATCTTATATAGTGGAGAACACAAACTTTTTCTCAAATTACTAAAGGATTGTAAAGAAACAGTGAAGGGCGAAAGAACGGTGGGGATTAAATCACATCATTGAAAATGAAGAGTGGACAACTCAAATTAAAGCACCGATAGCATGTAAATCGGTCAACACTTCACAAGTCAACAGCCCGAGAGTGTTGTGATCTTCGATGGGAGGAGATCCACGACCATCGCGTGACAACGAGCATGGATGTTAATCAGAAGAGAAGGTCGTATTCATGGATGGTAAATAGTTTCTCGCGTGGCCTCAAAACCATAAGCGAGATTTGAAAAATGGACCTGAGAAAGTTATAGATTGTGATCTAACAGAGTTAAAGCCTCGATAGATCATAGTTGTCCGTTGAATGGCTAATCAGACGGATATCACATCAGAAAGTGAATAGAGTTTAATTCCAAAATCGAACACGATGAGGGCTTATTCAATAGTCTTAAATCCTCACTGAGACCCGCCATCAGGACCATCCATTGGTTGATGGATCAAACAATAATCGTGCTCGAACATGCACATGGTTTAACTTTTCGAGCGAACCTGATATGTTATTAATGCGAGTTAATTCTATTTGAGTTCTAGCCACATGCATTCAAAGTGGGGCCAATGGTTCTTGATGACGATATATTGTGGTTGCGGGTTATTTTCATTTATAAAATAATTTTTATCGGAAAGTCTCTGCTTATAAAAAGGTGATGAGAATCGGTACTAAGGTTGGAAAGGGTTTTTTTTAAACCCATAGTAATATATGAATGATTAATCACCTAGAAGGAGAGCATTAACCTATACAACGGGGTAAAGTGTTAACCTTACATGATTGTTGGGTTAGAGACCTTAGCCCCACATCATTTGGTATCAAAGAACACACTAATACTCTATGGATATTGGTTGAGAGATTGAATTTTATTCTCAAAATGTGTAGAATTGCATTGGTAATAGATTCAAATATAAAGGGATATGATCTGAATGGAATTGGTGTTGGGAGATCAGAACACAAGATTTTATGTAGAGAAGAATTTTGATATGTTGAACACAATGAGGCCTTCAACATTTCATCAAAGGTAGATTATGGAAAAATGATTTGGGGAAGACAGGATCACGAAGGATCTTGTAGGTTTTAAAATTTCAATGATGTATGTAGGTGAATGCAAGTAGCGGGTAATGAAGTTCCATTTATGTAGCTATGACAAAGAAGCAAGTAAAGAGATTGCAACAAAGATATTGTAAGGAAATAAAGTGAATATGGATGTACTCAACAAGAACAAAAATTCAGTTGAAAGAATAACTAAAGTACAAATAGTGAAAGTAAAGGAGCCTGTGTATTGCCAAGCCAGTGAAAGATTAAAGAGATAGATCATTAGGTATGAGTTGTATTTTTATGTTGGTTCATTTGAATTTTTTTATAGGGAAAGAGAATGATAGCATCAACACATAGTAGCAGACTGTGTAAGGAAAGGGAGGAGTTGTGTTAGTGGAAGTGAACTTAAATATTCCAGCTGAAAGTTGGATGGGGAGGACATATAAAGTGTTCTCAAGAGAAGGTAAGTTGAGGATATAAACCTAAAGAGAGCAAAAGAGAGTGCTCAAGAGGTTCCACAAATAGAGAACCAATGCTTTCCAAAAGACCAAGTCCAGAGAGGGGATTGGTGAGGTAAGTGATAGCAAGGAGGACTTGTTGTTGTAGAGGCTTAGTGCAGCTCATAATGAGTGAGGAACTCATAGGGATAATGAGGAAATGACTACTAATAGTCATAGCAAGGGTTCAGACAGAAGGCACAATAGAAGAAAGAAAGATGCCAAGGAAAATGGCAAAAGAGAGGAGACGAGTCAAGATATATTTGACACATACATTGCAGAATTGAAAGCAAGTGTGAATACCATAATAATGTTGCTAGGAAAATGTGAAAAGGACCAAAGGTATGGTTGGACTATGAAAAGAAAGAATATAAAGTGGAAGATGTTGCAGAAATAGATAAAGAGGAGAATGTATATCAATAAGAGAAGAACTCATAGCAGCTGAGTTAGAGATGGAAGCTATCTATTATAGACCTAAGCAAGAGGTTTAACTTGCTTAGGAAGGAATCATTAATGATTTTTTGAACTTTTGGATAAGTTCGAATTAGCACAGAGATTTGATGATTGAAACATCAAAGAAAGAGGAGCCTAGTGTTTTTGAAACTGATGATTTGTGTATGTCTGCGGGTGATGAACAACCTTTAGAAGATATGTCTATGAAGGTTGTTGAATAAATGAAGTTGTTAGAAGAGATGAATGTAGTAGAACAGTTCTTGGATGAAAATTTATTCAAAGACACTAAAGATGGACAAATCTTGAAAACTACTAAGGATGCTGAGGATGATGAATCTAGTAAGACTTTGCAACAAGATGGCAGATAGTCTGATGACAAAAGGAAAGTGCATATTAAAAAAGGGGAAGTAGAAGAAAGGTATGAAGATAACCTTATGATAGGAGCAAGAAAGAGTGTATGTGCAGTGCAAACACTTGAGGTAATGGAATTATCTCTTCAATTTTTATTCAAAAATTCTGAACTTGTATTGATAGTTAATGGGAAAGAAATTTTCTTGGAAGGACATAGTGGAACATTAATGGAAAGGACTCTTACTAAAGAGTGTACTATGAAATATGGTAGAATAGAGATTTATAAAGAAAATTCAGCACGAGGAGGTACGGTTAATCCATTGAAGGTTGTGAAGAGGAGAGGGAAGGAGGACAACCAAGAACTTACAGAGAGGTTGGTAGAGACTGATGCACAATATAAAATTGAAGACAATGTTATTTGTGCAAATTGCAAAAAGAGTGAGGGTGAATGTAATCAGCAACTTGGAAAGAGACAGACAATCTTAGAGGATGAAGGAAAGGATGATTTCATGAACTATGCATATGTAGTGAGAAGCAAAGGAATTTAGTGGAATGTGATATTCATGGCGTTGACAATAATTTTTACTGTTGTAAAAGGGACTTTATAGTGGAACGAAAAATCTATTACATGTGGTGATATTGTTTCCTGTATAGAAACAAAGAGAGCTATAGGTTCTAAAATCAGAGGTTGGTAGATTTTGATTGAAAAGATGGAGGAATGGAAGAGGCAACGTAGTGGCTTACAACTTTGTAGGGAAGAAATAGGAAGAATCAAAAGAAGTGTGAAGGGAAGGAAGGCCAAAGAGAAGAGCAGAGAACAAAATTCAGAAATTAGATGACATTCAAAACAAAGTGAAGATAAAGAAGACTTTTTCAAGAAAAGACAACATGAAAAGTTTGGCATGTCATATGCATATCAAGAGGATGACAAATCAGAGAAATTATGAAACAGAATTAATGGAAAATGTAATGTATTTTCTGATTTTGAATTATTAATTGTTGAATGTGGTTTTCGGGATGAAGGACAAATTTATCTTGGAGATATGTTTGCATAAGTAAACATGAAGGAGTATGTAAGTTCCAAAATTGCAGAAAGACAATTTTCCTTATGGAAACAAGAAGATGAGAGAAAGCAACTAGTCGACTCGGAAGTTATGGATGAAGGAAGGAGATTTTGCATAGCTCTTAAAAAGTCATTGCAAAAGTAGAAGAAAATTATAGAGGATGTGAAAGTACAATCCACAAATAGATTTTGCTTTTAATCCAAAGAAAATTTGAATATCAAGAGTTTATTTTGAATTTGCAAGTGAAAATTGGGATGAATAGTTCAGTTAAATTTAATATGAATATGGAGACAATTGAACAAGGTTCAATAACTAAAATATTTGCAACTGGTGGAAAGTATGTGATTGAAAGGTTATACGTTCTTGTATTAAACAAGAAACAATTTTCTTTTGAGATTGGGAGGATTATACTCAAGATATTGGATAGGTGGATGGTGAAAGCTACAAAGGTGATGAGCATGAGGAATTGTAAAAGCCAACAAGTCAAGGAAAGATGGAAGGATATACAAGACAACATAAAGGAAATGGTTTATAGACAAAAGAAGATGTTGGTTATTGAGTCAGAAATCAGAATGAATAGTCAGGTACAAGACATGGGAAAATACATAAAGTTGGAGCTCAATTCTATTGAGATGATGACAAGATAGCAATAGACAGAGGAGCAACGATTTCTGGTGTTTGAGGAGTTGCTTATGCAGGATATCAGTACCAAAACATTATGAAAATTATATGCTTATGAAGGTAGAGAGAAAGGACATTTACAACACAGAGTTTGGCATCTAGGAGAAAGAGAGAAGGCAGTAAATGCACCTGCAATTGAAAGAGGTCACACAGCCAGTTGGAAGATGAAATTTGATGAAGTTTATAACAGAGGAAGTGGGAAGACTCATGAATAGGATTGCATGAATTATTTCAACCTGGGGAGTCTGATGCGGGAGAAATCTTCAAATCTTATAAGACCCATGAATATTATTTCACATTTACTAAAGGGAGTGGATTCCCTTAATCATTTTATTTAATTTTCTATGTTTATTTGAGTTTTGAAGAGATTGGAATGTAATTTGATTAATGGAGAATATGTCGTGAATGTAGAGATATTAGATACAATTGAATAATCCTTGGAAGAGTGAGGATTTGAGGGATTTAAATTATTAATTTAGGTTTTTGTTTGAGAAAAGAGTGGAGCTGAAGAGATACTTTAGGAGAGAGTGAGAGATTTTTGAATGTGAACTAAATTGGTTCATGAATTTGTTTATGTATAAACTATGATATTTTGAATAATTCAATAGGTTAGTGAGAGGTTAGCTAAAGGCTAGCTAGGGCCAGAGAGCTAGAGGATAGTAAGAGTAAGAGTGAGGAGTTAGGAATAGCGATAGGTGGATTTTATGGAGAAGAACTGAAATAGTTGAATGTGAGTACTTTCCTTGTAAGTATTTTAAAAAATACCAAAACAGTGTGGATTTGTATATATCATGTGTGGGAATTTGTGTCTGTATGTGTCTTAATAGCCTTATGGTGCATTGACTATGAATTTGAGAAACACTATCGAATTTTGTGTTGAATAGCATGAATGTCTAATGTAATTTACTTTACAAGATTAGTATTTAATTGTTTAATAAACCCTGTGTATAGGCATGTAGAAATCGAGATTCCTTCTTTATTGGATGAAGGGATCAACTAGAAGCAAGTGTAATTGGTTTTCATAGTAGACAAAGGAAGACTAAGAACTATCTTATATAGTGGAGAATGTAGACTTTTTCATAAATTCCTAAATGATTGTAAAGAAACAATAAAGGATGAAAGAACAGTAGGGATTAAATTGCATCATTAAAAATCGAGGATGGACGGCTCAGATTAAAGCATTGATAGCATGTTAAATTGGTTAACACTTCACAAGTCAACAGTCTCGAGAGTGTTGTGATCATTGATGGGGGGAGATCCATGGACATCGTGTGACAACGAGTGCGGGTGTTAATCAGAAGAGAAGGCGATATTCATGGATTGCAAATGGTTTCTTGTGCAGCCTCAAAACTGTAAGCGAGACTTGAAAAACAGACCTAAGAAAGTTATAGACTATGATCTAATCCATTTGAAGTTCGGATAGATCACAGTCGTCTATTGAATGGCTGATCAAATGGATATCACGTCGGAAAGTGAACGAAGTTTATTTATAAAATCGAATGCAATGAGGGTTTATTTAGCGGGCTTAAAACCTCACTGATATCTCCCATCGAGACCATCCATTGGTTGATGGATCAGATGGTAATCGCGCTCGATGATGTGCATGGTTTAACTTTTTGAGTGGACTCGATATGTTATTGATGCGGGTTAATTTTATTTGAGTTTCGATCATATGCATTCAAAGTGGGGCCATCAGTGCTTGATAACGATATATTGTGGTTGCGGGTTATTTTCATTAATAAAATAAAATTGACCGAAAAGTCCCCGCTTATAAAAAGGTGATGAGAATCGAGAGTAAGGTTGGAAAGGGGTTTTTTTTAACCCATAGTAATATATAAATGATTAATCACCTAGATGGAGAGCATTAACTTGGGTTATACAATGGCATAAAGTGTTAACCTTACATGATTGTTGGGTTAGAGACCTTAGCCCCACATTAGTACCTATCCTTGATACTACATATTCCTCTTAGTTTAGATCATGACATAAATAGAAGGCATAGTGGATTGTGACCCTTGTTATAGATCTATTGTTTTTCTGACTATTTTTAACTACATATTTTTAACGTTTTCTTTCCGTTTTACTTCTTCATGCTTCTTCTAAAATTCTTCAACATCTCTACTTTTTTAATACTTATCATAGTCTCCTTTATTGCCCTTACTTTTATGTTGTTCTTGCATATCCATTATCAATTTATCAACATCCACATCATATCTTTGTTTCTCCACTTCTTCTAAGATAACATCTACTTCCTATTTCTCTCATAATTATTCCTTTATTTCATGTTGGTTTTTCTACTCCATAAGTGATTTTGCCTATTCTTCTTCAATGGCTCTAAATTCTGCCTTAATCTTATTTCCTCTTGTCTCATGGCCTCTTAAGTTTCCCTTTCAACAACTAAAATTATTTTAATTTTCAACATTTTCTCATACATAGATAACGATTTGAATATGGTCAAAAAAAAAAATCATTTTATTTCCCTAACTTCCTCCTAACTCTAGGCATTTTCAATAAAAACTTCCTCTTCCCACCTTTCATGATTATATGACTAATTGTAAGACACATGTGCAACATTCTTTAACACTAGGCATTTATGATCATGTATTCCAAATCCCCTAGTTTCAAATATGTATTCCAAATGACTAACAGCCTCTTGTCTTATGTTCTTAGTATCCTTCATGTAATAATATCTCAATTAGAAACTGTGTGAAATTAAAAATAAAACAAAACAAAAATTATTAGCTTTCACCAACAATGTAGTGAAACTATGGAGAATAGTCTAATAGCACAACCTTGCTACAAACAATTTGTTTGGAATCTATTTAGGTCCCATGATTTCACCAAGTTACTCTTCTAGAATCCATGATGGATCTTCTAAATATACTCTTGCATTTGATTAAATACTTCTTATGCTCCTTGTTACTTTCTTTGTGACCAATTCTTTTTATCAACACCTCTTCAACCTCCTCTTGTCCTTTCAATGGAACTTATTTATGTCAATATATGAATTTTTCCGTTGACTCTTTATGTTATTCATGATATGCATAAATATTTACAACATTTTTTTTGCAAGGAGTCTATGTATTTTATTAAATTTGTGCATGCCCATAGCAAGTACGCAAGAAATGTATTACATTTTTGTTCATCCTCCATTTTATCCCTCAGTTTGCTATTGACTACTAAAACTTCTGAGAGACTACATATTTTCTCAAAATTCATTACATTCTTGTATGGATATAACCCATAATAACTTCTTAATAAAAACCAAAATTTGTAGCAATGTATATATCATTTGAAATCATCATATTCCTCCATTAGTAACCTGTTGTTGTCTGGACACTTTTTCACTTCCTTCCAACTTGGCATGTATAAGGGGCTAGGCCTATGTTGTCTCTACAAAGCTAAGTTTGAGACCAACTCTCAACTTGAGTTATATTCTCAATACTCATGAGTAGTGATTAAACCCAAGGATGCAGCCCAATTAGACTCCTATGGATAAATGGTAAGAATATGAGATTTAAGAGTGGTTTGATTTTATTTCTTGATCTCTATTTTAATAGTTTATTGTAAAATAAATAAAATAAGGGGTTTGAAGAATTTTTTGCTAAGAGTAATCTATGATGATAGTCGATGAGAAAACTATGTGAGAGTTCTTCAAGAAATAATTCCATTTGTATTTAAGAAAAAACATTTAGTTATCAACAAAATTAATAAATAATTCTATAATATCCCCTCTAATAAAACCAATAACCATCTCCTAAATATGTCCAATAAATTCATTCAAACATAAAGAACAACCTTAACATTATTGAAATCCTTATTGGAAATCTAAGATATTAAATTCTTGCAAAACAAAGAAAAAACACACAAAGATTCATCAAAATCAAATTACCTTGACTCTAAGAGAATTTCTTAATTAAATTTTTAATTCTTAGCTAAAAGTATCTAGAAATTATGCATCATTCCAAGACTCATTACAACAGATTAATTCCCCTATTTATTCAAATCTCCTAACTAAAAATAGTAAAAACCAAAAATAACACAAAAGTTTGAAACCTAAAAACTTTGCATGTCCCTAGAATCTCCACATAGTGAAACATGGGCATGTTCGATGTCATAGTGGTCAATTACTTAAATAATTTCTCACACTTGTGTATGTGGAAATGTATTTTAATCCATAGGAAAACTTAGAGTTTCCTTCTTCTTCCTAAGGCACTAAATATACTTTTCTATTTTGTGAATCAAAAAATCCAACTTGCCATTTATTTTCACTTCAATGATTAAAAAAAATTGCATGTGGGAATTCATATTGATTCATATAAAAACTTAGAGTTTCCTTCTTATTCCTAGAACATTGAATATACTTTTCTATCTTAGGAATCAAAAATTCTAAATTGCAACTAAGTTATTTTGACTTCAATGATTAAATAATTTTGCACATACATGTATTCAACTTAAGCTAGCCCTTTGATATCAAATTCATAATTTGGATCCATTATTAGTCCCTACCTTGCCTGGGAATATAATATTCACCTCAAGATCAAGTTGCATTGAGTGTGCATTATTTGGTTATGTTTTTGCAATTTTAACCAAAGTTTCTAGAAAATGCTTAATATTTCTATTTTTTCATAAATTCAAAAATAATTTTTAAATTTTCAATAAATGTTATTTGTAATTTCTCATTTGCTAAGGAAGGTATGATGAGACATAATTCCCCTGGTGGAAGGCATTTTATCTTCATTTTTTACCAATGCCTTACAATTCATTTTAAAATTAAAATAAAAGTAATTTTGTGAGTGCTCATTGCATTGGTGAGTGCTCTTACACTGACACTATTATGTTAGTGCTCTACTCAATGATGTGATAATTGATGTGGTTGCAAGACATTGTTATGTTAGTGTTGTGATCAATGATGAAATAATTTGTGTAGTTCCTAGTTTTTTGCATAGGCCCGAGGGGGCTAAACAAATGTCTAATGAATATTATTATGTTTCCTTCTATGGAGGATCGAGTATGTGTAGGAGAATTGGGGTCCTTTTCATAGTGAGTATTGTGACATTGATCAATGATGAAGTAATTGGTATGGCTTCATTGTGCAAAACGTTTACTATGTGGAGGACAAAGTATGTGTGGGATAACTAGGGGTCTTTTGCATAGATGAGGGTGCTCTGACACTGACGGGGGTGAAAAGGGAATCGTATTAGTTTTTTAACAATTATCATAATCATTGGACTATAAAATTTATTGTTATTATGCAATATTAAATAAACCATGTTTTCAATCCATGTGACATGCAGTTATAGGACATTGTTATGTTAGTGCTCTACTCAATCATGCAAGAATTGATGTAGTTGTAGGTTTTTTACATAAGCCCCAAGGGGGACTAAACAAATCTCCAATTAATATTGTTAAGTTGTATGTGTGGGATAATTGGGGCTCGTTTACATCAAACAAAGTGAGTTAATTCAATATTTGCATTGAAAGGAGTTGGTACATGTTAGTCCCTAGTGTCAATTGAGTTCCTAGTTCCCCAAATATGTGGAAAGCTTTGTGAAAGGTTTATTAAAATAATAAATATACAAATCATTTTTTAAATTATTACTTAGGAAATTACTTCATAACTACAGAAGTAGTCGAGTGAAGGGAGTTGTGCAAAGGTGGTTGTATGGATTTGGTTGTTCAGATGAACCATGTGCAGAGAACAAATGCATGTACATGCAGCTTTGGCTATGCCGAAAGGTTTATGAAACGTTTATTAAAATAATAAATATACAAATCCATTTTTTAATTATTATTTAGAAACATATTTCACAATGTATGTTCACTAATTAATATTAGTTTTGAATGGAAATTACTAACCAAAGGCCCTTATTCAATGTTGATGTAATTGTGCAGAGAAAGTTGTGAAGAAGTGGTTGTGTGTGTGTGGAGGTTATGCAAAGAATAAATGCATGTGTGGAATTTGTGCAGAACGAGGGAACTTTGAAGGGATATTTTATTTGTAAGGTGTTTTGATAATAGTATATTTTGCGCAAGAGTAGTGCTTATTTTATTATTAATATATTTTCGGAGTGTGGAGGTTCATACAATGAAAGCTTGAGATATTTTTGCACACAATTGATTGTTTTATTCAAAGGACGTGTGCACAAAGCTTTGAAAATGCAAATTTTTTGTCCAAAGTTTATTAAAATAAGAAATATACAAATCTCTTCTTTAATTCTTATTTATGAACATATTTCACAATGAATGCTTCCTCACCATGATATATGGGACACACATCTATTAATATCAGCTTCAAATTTCAATGACTGACCGAAGGGAATGGTTGAGTCTAGAAGTAGTTGTGTGGATGAAGTTGTGCAGAGGTGTTTGTGCATGTGTGGTGGTTATGCAAAGAGAAAATGCATATTTGGAATGAGTGATGTGCAAGATTTGAGTGGAATGAGGGAAGTGTGGAAGATCTTTTAATTGTAATGTGTTTTCAACTCTTTTGGAGTTAGCGCACGTGCAATTTAATATTAGTAGATTGTGCGCAAGCGTGGTGATTATTTAGCTTTAGAGTACATATGCATTTGTATTATTTTAAAAGCATACATAAGTATTAACATTTTAATTCTTTGAAAATCACGCTTGTAATAGATTCTATGAAGCGTGAAGGTTCGTACAATGAAAGCTTGAGGTATTTTTGCGCACAATGGATTTTTTGTACAATCCCACACATATGCATTTTATGTTATGTTGAAAGTATACAAAAATCATGTTTCTAGATTTGATGTTTTATTGCTTATGTGGTTTTATGATTGCATGGGTAGTTGTGTAGGTGAATTGAAAGTTGAGAGGATTGGTATATACCCAAAAGGATTTTTTTCTATTAATCAAAGGAAAAACATGAGGAAGATAAAAAAATATAGATGGCACATTTATCTTTGTATTATGTTTCAGACACAAAATAATGGCAAGTGGTGATTTCTAGGGAAACAAATCTGCAAACATTTGAAATAACTAGTATGGTGAGGGAAAAATGTTATTTGTAGTGATGGAAAAAATAACTCACTTCATTTTGATTGCTATATTTTTTAATCAATAATAATAATAAATACTAATGATGGGATAGGAATTGGAACAATAGAGAGATCTTGATGTCAACTTTATTTCCGATACAAATATTTTGTGACATATAGGTGGTTTTATAGGGAAACGAGTCGACAAGCATTTTGAAATTGTCAACAGAGGAAGGAAAGAATTTGTTTGTTGATATCAATAGGATCGCTTTCTAATCATTTACATATTTTGAGTAGTGAATTGTGTAGCATTTGATCTTTTTAAATTTTGTTTAAGAGTTTTATGTATTGTCTAAGCTTTTGTTTCCTTACAAAAATCGTTATCTTCGAAGATGAGATTTCATCTTCAATGGTGTCTCAATGGAATTTATGTTAAATCATGGATGGTAGTAGTAGTGCAGAAATACAAAATCTCTATAATACGGCAAGTTTTTAACCTCGTTCACTTTTTCTAGTTTCCTACTCGCATTTGGAAGTTTCTTTTCTTCTTATCATTATTATAGTTAGTTTGAACTTGTTTTGTATGGTAAATTTGTGTTTCTTATGACAAGTATAACTCTGATATTAAATCAATCAATTGTCATTAGGTTTGTTTATTCAATTGTTAATGATTCAATGTGGCGTGTGTAGCAGTTTTGAGGCAGGTTATAGTATATGCATTTGTGTTATGTTCAAAGTTTATGACATAGTGTTAGTTTATGTTCCTTAACTTGTGTAGTTTATTTGAATTCATTGGTTTTTTATTTCAGATGAATCCTAATGTTAATTGGATTTTTTTTTTTTTATCTAGATTTTAATAGTTTCGATGTTTGTTCCCTTATTAACGGAAAACACCTAATTTATCATGTAGTACATGCACATGCCTTTATTCAATATATTTATATGCACAAGCTATCAATTTTTCTGATCTTTGTTATGTGCATATGTTCTATCGCAGAGCAATGCTTCTTGGGATCCATTAAAAGGTTACTTACTCTAATATTGCATAATAGTAATAAGTATTTAATTGACAAAATTTTCATTATTTCTAGTTTACAAATTTCCTTTGGCAATTGTACCTATTACACTATGAACTAAAGTTTCAGTTTCTAGTAATTAAAATATTTTTGCATCCGCAAAAATAAAAGAGTTTAAAATTAAATTCATTTTTGCTTAATAAGTTTCTCACTGCAATGAAACTACGTGTCAAATTTTGCAAGAATTATCTCTATCAATTCCTTCATAAATCAAATTGCATTTGGTTTTACAAAGTAGTGGGGACCAATTGTCAAGTTTATTCATCGTAGAAGGTAAATTTACTACTGTAGCTATTATTAATAGTTTTACAAGTCTTCAAATTTTACCAAAAAAAGAATGAAAATGTTTTCATGTTCCTAATGAAATATGGCAAAAAAAATTGTAACTCGAATTTATAGTTGTCAACTTTTAGTAATTAAATTATTTTTGCATCCACAAAAATCAAAGAGTTTAAAATTATATCCATTTGTGCATAATAAGGTTACCATTGCATCGAAGTTGTGTGTTAGATTTTGTGAGAAATAGGTGTCTCAAGTCATTTGTAAATCAATTTTGGTTTTGTTTTACAATGTAGTGGTGACCAGCTATGTAGATTTTCCTATAGATTCGCAGCTCATGTAATTTCCTAAAACACAGTACAAGAATCTACTCTACTCTTTATAGCAGAAGCCCATAAAGATCGACGAAAACAGTAATCGACAAGAGGAAGATAATCAATGGCACATAACACAATATTTATCCAGGGAAAACTACAACTCAAAACCCCTACCATATATTGCATTAATTAGAATCCAAGATGAGAATAAAATTCTTTTTCTCACAAGAATAATCCATGCACAAGTATAATCAACTCTTAGCTCACAAGCTAGCTCAAGCCAAATCCTTAGCCTATTCTACAGCTCTCCAAGCCCCTATTTCCCTGCACAGTTCCCAAGAGGAATAACCTCTATTTAATGAGGAATTCATGCTTCCAAAACTGTGCAATCCAATCTAGGTCCTCTTTCTGATTGTATGCATGATTTTGTACAACTCGAATCATAATACAAGTGATAGTACATTGTCCCTGCACTCTAGTCTCAACTAGGTATTTCTTTGAATCGACATGCATGATTTTCTCATGAGGGAATCTTTAGTTAGATGGATTAGCACTTGAGGATGCACCAGTGCACCAACTCACTACTAATCCTCTATTAGTTCCACAAATAGTTAGAACTAGTTTAACTAACTATAACTCAGTTAAACTGAGTTATCTAATTACAACTTAAATAAACTCAATCTAGACCCCTAGGACTTAGGGATCACACTTACATGAATCCATATAGATTTCCAACTCGAATTTCCTAAGCTAAGTAATTCAACTTAACTTAGTTAACTATTACAAGTTGTTAGGAGAAAAGAATTAGAATTTTAATTCACAATTTAATTCAACGACAAATTAAATTGGAATTTCTAGATTCTATTTTTAACATTTCTTGTTTCTATTTTCAACTCTCCCTCTCAACAAGAAATGAATTCAACTCTATCTTGATCTTGAACCTATGGAATGCTATACATGTAACACTTCTCTCTAGTGTTGTTACTGCAACAACTCCAGAAACAAAACAAAAAAAAGCATCCAACCTAAATCAATATGATGCATCTGTCATCGAAGTCTTTGACTATTATTGCCTCTATCAGCTGAAATTTTTTCACTTTTGTTGAATTTACCTTTCTACACTGTTGTCAACCCTTCTCTATGCTCTCCACTATCTGACTGCTCTAGCCTCTGTCACTCTAATCTCTCACTACATCAATCGTCATTGATTCCTCATGCTACTGTGTACTTTGGGCACTCGTAGAAAGGTACAATCCATGAGATAAAACCTCTCAATGAACCCTGCCCAATTTCATCCTTCTTGGGACTATTACTTCAAATCGCCCCACCTCACACCTAGAGGTATGGCTGGATGTGCTCCATTTTCCCACTTGTATCGAAATTTCCCCTACTGGTGGTATCTACTTGAGTGGATGCCTCCACTTGATCTCCTCTATGCTTCTCCAAATGTCGCTACTCCACAATTGTCTGAGGCTGCTTCTAAGACTGCTTCTTCTCTGCTTGAGTGGATCCCTTCACTGGGTCTCCTCTCTACTTCTCTAGTTGTGGATGCTCCACAACTTTTTGAGACTACTTCTGAGGCTTCTTCTGGGGTTTCATGTTGAGAGGTAATTCACTCTCCCTCTCAACCACCATGTCTCTAGCATTCGCCTTGCTCCTCAAGGCTTTGCATGCATCTTGTACCTAAAGAGAATACAAGTTCTTGATTTGTGTAGCGATTTGTTTCACTTGTCCCATGGTGATGTGTCTAAGGAAAACTTTTCCCTTACTAAAAATCACATCATAACCATGGTATTCTAATACCGCGACTGAAACAAGATTCTTCTTTAGTCCTAGAACATACATCACATATGTGATCCTGAGAGGGGAACCAAACTCCCTCTTAAATGTAAATGTACCCAATCTGGTAGCACTATACATCTCGTCATCTCTAAACTCTATGTTCTGCTTGAGGTCTTTCTCCTCAAAATCACTAAAGAGGTCTATGTTCCCCATCATATGGAATAAAGCATCGCTGTCAAGATACCACAAGTGTACCATTACAATGTTGGCCATGCATGTAATGAGAGTGAAATCAAGTTCGAATTGTGAATCTATAGCTGCACCTACTGCAGCTACTATAGGCTCCTTCTTGTTTGCTTTCTTCTATGGGCAATTCGTCACATAATGCCTGTGCTCATGACAATGAAAACACTTGAATTTCGACAAGTCCATCTTCTTACCACCTACATCGCCTTGGGACTTGTTTCCCTTGGCCTTCTTTGCCTTACTTACTAAGAAAAAATCCTCTTCCACTTCCTTGGAAGTGGTCCCATCTCTAGTGTTCCATCAAAACTGCTCTTGTACCAAATCTGATCGTAGTTGTTCCTAGTCTAGTAGCTTCTCCCTACCATAGACAGAATCCTGATAACTATGGAAACTCTTGGGAAGTCCTAGAAGAGCTAGGCTCACCATATCATCCTTAGGAACAATGATTCCAACACTTCCAATCTCATCTCAACAATGAATGAACTTGGTCAAGTAATTTGGAATTGAGTCGCTCACCTCCATCTTCATTTTTCAAAGTTTATCTTTTCGTGCCAACTTCCTATAGTCATTTTTGTTCTCGAAAAGATTTGACAATTCGTTCCACATGGCATACGGAGTCTCGTTCCCATGAATACTTGAGACAATGTGATCTTGAACTCCCTCAGGGATTATCCACCTTGCCCTTGGCACACACGTCTTCCATTTGGCCGAAACTTTTGCATCTGATGTTGGTGGCTTAGGAATGTCTTGATCAATGAATTCCTTCAAGCCATTATCCTCCAACATGACCTCCATATTGTCCTTCCAGGCTATGTATTTGATCTTCTATCCAAGGCGTACTCGAGCCACAAACCGTAGAACACCATATGTCGATCCTGAAGTATCTATTGCAAATTTGGATTTCACCTATAACGTTGAACTCAAAAACTTCAAAATATCCTCTATTGTGTTGGAATTTTGATACATGTGTTGTACTTAATGGCAACACACTTATAGCAGCAAACTCACTTGTATATGGTAATTAGATGAATCTACATAACTAGATGAATCTATAGGAGAGATATCAGATGTGACAGAATGCATGGCAGTTCAAAGGAATCATTTCAGAAGTAATATGGAAAATATAGTGTAATAGGTCTATTCAGATGTAACAGGACATTGGTATAGAAGAACAAGAAGATGGAACTTAGGTTTAATAAAGAATGTAAAGGAAAAGGTTGATGTAAAGTAGTTTAAGAAGTATACACAAGTCCACTTAGTCAAAATAGTGTATACATGCTGGTCCATATAACAAAAATATCATATGCATATACACGCACTCCCATAGGAGGAAAGTGTGTACATGTTCGAAAAAAAGGTTTTTGTCTGAGGTTTTTGGTCCAAGGTATTGACAAAGGATTTAAGTATATAAGGAGGAGAAGATCAAAGGGCTAAGAGCACAAGTAATGAATATCTTATAAAGTGTTATATCAAAAGAAAATATATATGTTATGGGTTTTTGATGCTTTGCTTGATCTAAACTAAATATGCACCTGAGCATTTGATCATGGATGAGATCTAATGATGGATCAAGATTATAATGACGTTTTATTATTGAGTGATCTGATATTGGGCTAGATCTAATTATCTACACTTATTTTATTCTTTAAATATTTTGATTTGGGTTTATCTGATGTTCGAAGGTGTAGCGAAGTTTTGAAGTAAGTATTTGCAGATCTGTACACTAGTTTGCTTTGATGAAGGTGTGTATACAGATTGGTTCGGTTCTTCCAAGTAGCGTATGAAAAAGAAAAAGCCTGATGTTCAAGGAAGAATGATCTATTAGATCAATGCTAATTTTTTACTGTTGTCTGTCCATGAAGTCTTCTTAGATCTGAATGTAAAATTGAATGCATAAGGAGGCTAGTATTTGATTGACTAATTGTATAACTGAGAAGAAGCGATCTCTGTCACTACCTGTGTAAAGCTCTGTAACTTGATAGTAGATATTCAATATATTGTTGGTTGCTACAAACTTGATTCAAAGTCTAAATTTGTTGTAGTTTTGAAGATATATGTAGGTTTGATTAATAGAAGTAGTGTATACATACAATTTGGGTTCAACTAAGTAGCGTATACACTCTAATGCATGATTTTTGAGGTTACAACTAGTTCTGAATGATGATGTAGGTTTCTGGGTTTAGCAAAGTGTTTTGGTGTTAGTGATCTAATTGTTCATATTAACTGAATGTTGGTTGATGCAGTTTTAAGTTCAAAAGTTTTTTATGGGTCTAGTATGAAAATTGGATGAAACGTGGCCTTCAAATTGTGGTGTTGTGATATAGGAGTATCCAGTCTGAAAATTCATGAAACATGGTCCGTGGACAAAGAAATAAGTTTGTAGCCTTATGTAGGTCAGCACGTACGTACTAGTCATCATATTGGCTAGTACAAAAGCTAGCGGGTTGCAGCTCCCTTCTAGTAGAAGCTGGAAAATGAGAGATGGTTGTAACCTTCTGCAGGTGGGTGCCTACGTATTGGTATGTGTCTGCACCAGTACAAGATTGTAAACATATTTTCTTATTATTAAAAGAAGACAAAGATGATAGCACCAGGTTGTTTTCACCCACATTGGGTTTCCACCTTAAATCTTGGTGTTCATGTGTGTTGCTTATGTGTGATTCTTTATTCTACTTTTACTATATTGTCTAATAAGTTATTGATGTACAGGTTTAATACCAACACATGATAAATTGTCTAAATCACAAGTTCTCTAGATATACGCTGGTTTCTTTAATCACAGTTGTGTGTACACGCTAGTTCACTTCACTGAAGTAGCATATATAAATCTATTTTAGAAATAAATTTATTGATCTGATAATACTAATTCACCCCCCTCTCAGTATTATTTCCAACAATTGGTATCAAAGCAGGTCCTTAAGAAGAAGCTTGATCGCTTGAAGGGAGATCCATCAAAATGAATAATCACGAAAGCATGGGATCCATCAGAATGCCAATCTTCGATGGGAGTAGCTTTGTTTATTGGAAAATAAGAACCACAACCTATCTACAATCTCTTGGAATAGATGTCTGAGAAATTTTGGAAGGAGGATATACATTTCCAACAGAAATTCCTACAGACGTAATACGTAAAACAATCTTTGATGGGAGCAACTTTGTTTATTGGAAAATAAGAACCATAGCCTATCTACAATCTCTTGGAACAGATGTCTGAGAAATTTTGGAAGGAGGATATACATTTCTAATAGCAATTCCTACAGACGCAGCAAGTAAAAAGCAATATGAAACTAATTCCAAAGATATCAATACTTTATTGGGAAGTTTGTCACAATCAAAGTTTGTCAAAGTTATGCGACTCAAACCATCCAAAGAGATATGGGACAAAATCGTTCAGAGCTATGAAGGAGACTCTCAAGTAAAACGTGCTAAGCTTCAAACTCTCAAAATTTAGTATGAAGCTCTTAAGATGCATAGTAATGAAAGTATAGCTAGTTACTTCTTATGTATATATGAGGTTGTTAATTGTATGAAGAATCTAGATGATGAAATAAAGGAAGTTACCTTAGTTGAGAAAATTTTGAGATCCTTGTCTGCTAAATTTGAATCAAAAGTGTCTGCCATAGAAGAAAAACATGATCTGCAAAATATCACTATGACACAGCTTCACGGAATCCTAACTGCTTTTGATATGATAAAAGGAGGTCCATCAGATACGAGAGAAGTCACATTTAAAGCTCCAGCAAAAAGAAAAGAAAAGGAAGAACACAATGAATCATGACACATTTCAGAAGAAGAGGATGAGGTAAATTTTTTCAAGAAACTTCAATGGGGTTCTGGAAGGTTTAGAGGTAAGCTCCCTTTCAAATGCTTTGCTTGTGGCAGAGTTAGTCATTGTGCTACTAGATGTCCTCATAAAGATAAATATGAAAAAGGAAAGAAATACACAAAATGGAATAGGAAAAAATTGTGAATAAAAGGAGTTACTATACTCATGAAGATAGCGATGGCTTATCTAATAGTGATGAATATGAAACTGGAAAAGATTATAGACTTCTCGTGGCTTATGATAGCGATGATTTTTGGGATAGTTTAGAACAGGATAGTGATGGTTTATCTGATAGTGATGATTATAGACTTCTCATGGCTTATGACGATGATAATTTTTGGGATTCTTTAGAAGAGGAAAACTTTCATGAAGAATTCTCTAAACTCAAAATATGTTTAGAAGAAAAGAACATGATCATAGATATCTTGACATACCAAATTGCTGAAAAGGAAAAACATAATGAAAAACTAGAATGTGAAATTGTGGGTCTAAGAAAAGATATTGAGAAAATAATATCTCTCAATCTTAGATTTGCTAAAGGATCAAAAACTTTAGATGAAATTATCAAAGTTCAATGTTCTCCTCTGATAAAGACAGGTATTGGATATACTGAAGAAGCATCTCAATAATAGAAGTCGTCAACCTCCACCAAAAGCTATCTTGATGCAACAAAGACCAATGAACAATATGACAATCATCAGCGAAGGCATAAAGCTGATCACCAGGTAAATCATACTCAATTTGCTCCAAGGATGAATATCAATAGAAGCGACAACCAACATCAAGCAAATCACACTCAATTTTATCCAAGGACAAATATTAATAGAAACTACAATCAACAGGAAAATAGATTCGATAGTCGCAGAAACGTTTTTAATGGGCAATGTTTTTCATGTCATAATTTTGGGCACAAAGCTGCTCAATCCATTGCTTACAAAACCATCATGACTAGAGAAGCATGAAATCAAAGGAATGTAACAAGGATTAAGAGAAGTTCTTATAATAACTTTTCTCCTCTTGAAAATGAAATAGAATGCTCAATCTGTAACAACTTTGGTCATGAAGAATCTGAATGCGGGAGCAAATTTCGGCAAACACCTCAAAAGGCACAAACTCCATTAAATCCCAAGATATGGAGAAGGAAAGAATCTCAAACAGAAAGATGTGGTATAGCCTTGTATGCAGAAGGACAAGAAAAATAGTGGTACATCGATAGTGGACACTCCAAACACATGACAGGTGACAAAGAGAAATTTCACTCATATAATTCTTTAGAAAAGGAAAACAATGTCTCATTTGGAAATGACACTCCAGCTGTCATAAAATGTACAGGTTCTATTTTCTTGAAAGAAAAGGTTAAAGATGGAAATGTTATGTATGTAGATGGTTTAAAGCATAACCTGTTGAGTGTCAGCCAAATGCGTTATCAAGGAAATGAAGTGGTGTTTTGATCAAAAAGATGTGTTGTTTGTGAGCTTGATATAGGAGAGACTGTGATCAAAGGTAAAAGAACTCCAAACAACTTATACATACTCAAAGGAGGACAACAATAGTTATATCTAAGAAAAAATGATGAAAATTGGCAATGGCATAGAAGATTGGGACATCTAAGCTTTTCTCAAATAAGAAAAGCATGCAGACTCAAGGTTGTTCATGATCTTCCAGATATCAACATCCCATAAAATACAATAAGAAAACCATGACAAATTGGTAAGCAAACTAGAGTTCACTTCATGGAAAAAGAAGGGTCAGCTAGTAAGCCTCTTGAACTTGTCCATACTGATTTATGTGGACCAACAAGGAAAAAGTCACCTTGTGGAGAAGAATACTTTATTTTGTTCATTGATGATTTTGCCAGAATCTGTTGGATAGGTATTCTAAAGCATAAAGATGAAGCATTTGAAAAGTTCCAAGCCTTCAAATCTTTGGTTGAAAATGAAGCAAATCGAAAAATCAAATGCCTCAAATCTGATCGAGGAAGGGAATTTATATTGGATGAATTCTTTGAATTTTGTGAACAGCATGGAATAAAAAGGAAATTCTCCACCTCAAGAACTCCTCAGCAAAATGGTGTGCTAGAAAGAATGAACAAAATAGTTCAACAAATGGCTCGAGCTATGTTAGATGAATCTAGAACTCCTGCAACCTTCTGGGGTGAGGCTGCATTCTTTGTCATGACTATTCTCAACAAAGAAAATGTTCGGGTAAATAGCACTCAAACTCCACATGAGCTTTGTTATGGTAAGACTTCTACTGTAAAATACTTTAAAGTTTTTGGAAGCAAATGTTTTATCAAAAGAACTGATGAAAAACTTGGTAAGTTTGAACCCAGAGCAGATGAAGGTATTCTTCTTGGTTATTCTTCCAGAAGTAAAGGATATAAATGTTATAATAAAAGACTTGGAAAAATTGTTGAAAGCATTGATGTTGTAGTTGATGAAGCATGCAAAAATCCAAAACAGATAAACTCAACAAAAGATTATGACAATGAGAAAGAAGGGGATTACTTTCCCACGTCAAATCAAAATTATATTGAAGAAGAAACCAATGAAGCACCACAAGCAGATATAATGGTAGAAGAAAAGACTCCATCCAAGTATGTTCAGAAAACTCATCCAAAAACTGAAATTTTAGGGGAAAAGGATGCAGGTGTACAGACAAGAAGAACTATTACAGGGGCCTCAAGCTATCTAGCATTACTATCCTCCACCAAACCTAAAAATGTAAATGAAGTAGGCAAAGAGGAATGTTGGGTCAAGGACATGGATGAAGAACATGAGAAAATTGAAAAGAATGATACTTGGGAATTAGTTCCTAGACCTCATGATAAAAATATTGTAGGAACTAAATGGATATTCAAGAACAAGCTGAATGAAAATGGAGAAGTCATTAGAAACAAGGGAAAACTTGTTTGTAAAGGGTACGCTCAACAAGAAGGTATAGATTTTGAAGAAACTTTTGCACCTGTTTCTAGACTTGAAGCCATAAGGATGTTTCTTGCTCTTTCTAGCTTTCAAAAATTAAAACTATACCAAATCGATGTAAAATCAGCCTTCCTTAATGGAGATTTAGAAGAAGAAGTTTATATTGAATAGCCAGAAGGATTCATTCTTGGAAATGATGCAAAACTTGTATGCAGACTCAAAAAGGCTCTCTATGGTCTGAAACAAGCTCCAAGGGCGTGGTATTACCGCCTTGACAAATATCTACACCAACAAGGTTTTACAAAAGGTTCTACTCATAGCGATCTATATACAAAGATTGAAACTAATAAATTGCTAATTATTATTTTTTATGTTGATGATATCATTTTTGGTAGAAATGACGAATCCATGAGTCAGCATTTTTCTTCAGTAATGTAGAAAGAATTTAAAATGTCCTTGCTTGGTGAACTTACCTATTTTTTTTCGTCTACAAGTTCAACAAACTAAAGATGGAATTTTTCATTCACAAAGAAAATATCTCAAATAGATCTTGAAAAGGTATGGAATGGAAGATTCTAAACCTGTATGTACCCTAATGGTAACAAGATGTAGTATCATCTCAAATGATGAATCAATAGTAGTACATCAACCAGCATACAGATCCATGATTGGCAGTATGCTTTATCTAACAGGTACCTGACCTGACGTCATGCATGCAGTAGGAATATTTGGAAGATTACAAGAAAATCCAAAGGAATCACACGTTCAGGCAATCAAAAGAATTTTCAAATATCTTCAAGAAACTTAGGACTTTGGACTATGGTATCCTGAGATGTAGATCTTACTCTTCATGCATATACAAATGCAGATTGGGCAAGAAGTGTTGATGATAGAAAAAAGCACTAGTGGTGGTGCATTCTATATGGGTTCTAGGTTAGTGTCTTAGTTTAGTAAGAAACAAAATTCAATTGCTTTATCTACAGCCGAAACAGAATATGTGGTTGTTGTATCTTTCCACACACAACTACTTTGGATGATGCAAACTTTGCAAGACATTCATATCACCTGTACTCCACCCATCTCCATTCTATGTGATAATACAAGTTCCATCAGTATTTCAAAAAATCCAATCATGCACTCCAAGACCAAGCACATACCCATCAAACACCATTTTCTATGTGAACAAGTGCTTGAACAAAAGGTCAAATTGGAGTATGTTCCCTCCAGAGAACATGTTGTTGATATATTCACTAAACCACTATCCAGAGAAAAATTTGAATATCTTAGGCAAAAGTTGGGAGTAGTTGCTGCATCATCCTTCTATTAAATCCAGTTTTTTAGAGGAAGGTTATTATATGCATGTTTCATGAAGTATAGTCAAGTATACACGCAGGTTTCTATGGGTGAAGAACTGTATATGTTTTTCTGACAGGAAACCAGTGGGTTAGACTTTGATATGGGTGCTCTGTTTGATGTTGATGATTACAGTCTAATGATATGTTTTGTTCATTAATTTTTATTTGGCTAACAAAGATGCCTTGACTAATGACTTTTTAACAATGCACAGGTAGCACAGGTTTAGGGGGAGCATTAGCCTTCACATGCATTATGCATTTTTGGCATTATGGTTGTTGAGTCCAACCATAGCTTCAGATATTTATACCATTTGTTTCTTAAGTCATGTAAAAGTCTAGGGTGTGATATGACTTCTCATACATTTGAATAAGTCCTATTGGACAAATGATGTAATTTGTATCCCCACTTTGCATGGGATGGATGATATAATATTTATTGTATTTTTGTCATGTATAAACAATTGGTATATCCCCACTTGGTTGGGTGGATAAGTCAAATTTGGTATATCCCCACTTGAATGGGAGATTGATGTATGTATGAGTCATTGGTGATAGGAAGGTCAAACTCACATAGTTGAGTTATAAAGTCGTGTTATTCTTTTGGAAAATATTTTTGCAAACTCTGCATGTGCTCAAGGGGAGCACAAACAGTTAGTGCATCACAACATGTACAATGATATCAGAACATGTAAAAAGAGGGAGTCTAATCAGAGAATTCAACATGTGGCTAGGGTGAGCATGATCAATGTTTATATTTAGTTGTTCAGATACGACATTCTTCATATCAAAGGGGGAGAATATCTTGGTCCCCGCTTTTACCTTGATGTCAAAGGGGGAGAGTATTTTGGTGTTACTTGTTATCTCTAACAGTTTCTACAGCATGCAATAATCAACACTAACATGATGGCCATCAAGTCCAAAGGGGGAGACTGTTGGCATTATGATACATGTGTTGTACTTGATGGCAACCCACTTATAGCAGGAAAACTCACTTGTATATGGTAACTAGATGAATCTACAAAACTAGATGAATCTATAGGAGAAATATCAAATGTGACAGAATGCATGGAAATTCAAAGGAATCATTTCACGAAGTAATATGGAAAATTACAGTGTAACAGGTCTATTCAGAAGTAACAAGACATTGGTACAGAAGAACAGGAAGATCGAACTTAGTTATAATAAAGAATGTAAAGGAAAATGTTGATGTAAAGCAATTTAAAAAGTATACATAGGTCCACTTATTCAAAATAGCATATACACGCCAATCCAGAGAGCAAAAAGATGGTATACGTATACACACACTCCCATAGGAGGAAAAGCGCGTACATGTTGGAAATCCAAGGTTTTTGTCTGAGGTTTTTGGTCCAAGGTATTTTAGTCCAAGGTATTGGTCTAAGGTATTTGGTCCGAGGTATTGACCCTAGGTATTTGGTCCAAGGTATTGGTCCTAAGTTTTTGGTCCAAGGTATTGAAAAAGGATCTAAGTATATAAGAAGGAGAAGATCAAAGGGATAAGAGCACAAGTAATGAATAGCTTATAAAGTGTTATATCAAAAGAAAATATATATGTTATGGGTTTTTGATGCTTTGCTTGATCTAGAATAAACATGCACCTGAGCATTTGATGATGGATGATATCTAAAGATGGATCAAGATCATAATGACCTATTATTATTGAGTGATCTAAAATTGGGTTAGATCTGATTATCTACACTTGTTTTATTCTTTAAATATCGTGATTTGGGTTTATCTGAAGTCCAGAGGTGCAGCGAAGTTTTGAAGTAAGTATTTGTAGGTCTGTATGCTAGTTCGCTTTGATGAAGGCGCATATACACATTGGTTTGGCTCTTCCAATTAGCAAAGCTTGATGTTCAAGGAAGAATGATCTATCAGATCAGTGCTACTTTTTCGCTGTTGTTTGTGTAGAAATTTCACCTGTAGAACAAATCGATATATGCAATGTCCTAAAGCATAATACTTGTTTTACTTCTACAAAACATTAAGCGGAAGCATAATCGAATTCATGAGAAACATCAAGTAGAATCATGCATAACTAATCAAGAGAAATAATCACACATAACACAAGATATATCCAGGGGAAAGCACCAGCATAAAACCTCAACCATGTATTATCAATCAAGTGGAAATCCTCTTCACAATACAAAAGGAATTAGCTCTCAAGCTATTTAGTTCTCAATGAACTATGAAGATATCAAGATATGTCTCATGAACCAACCAAGTACTTTTCTTAGGAAATAATAGCAAAAGCATATGCTATTAATTCCAAACATACCAAAATAACCAATGGTCCAACTACGCAATCCTTGAGGACACTAGTTCCTCAACCATGCAAAAACTACTTACTAGAAATAGTTAAGCATCTGATAGTACATTGTCCCACATCTGATCTCAACTGAGTCTTCGACAAAACTGACATGCAATAATTATCCATGAGTGAATCCTCAGTTATCTAAAATAATAGTTGTCACATGCATGCAAGCATTAACAAACTATATTTTACTATTTTAACAACTTGTTAAAATAATCTAACTGGACTTGACTAAGTTAAACTAAGTCAAATAATTCTCTCAATATAGAACTAAACCTTATCTCCTTTAATCAAGGGATAAATTCCTAAATCAAGGGAGAAAATAATTGCATGATCTCACAAAGACTTCAAGTTTAATTTTCCATAAT